>RJVT01000156.1:154507-194400 GCA_018835575.1 Cotesia chilonis
GCTTTTTGTTGCCGGAGTGGGTGAACTTCGATCCATTTGGTGAATTTATCTTGGAAGACAACGAGGTACGACATTCCATTCGACGATCGCGGCTTTGGTCCGATTATATCGGCAGAGACGACGGCCCATGACGAGTGGCTGGAATTGTGCCCATCGGCGCAGATGGTGGTTGTTGCGAGGGTTTATACGCTTGACACTTGATGCATCGTCGCACATACCCGGTTATTTCTGCTCTCATTCGCGGCCAATAGTAGCTTCGGGATATTCTAGCAATCGTTTTCGCGATGCCGCCATGCCCTGCCGAAGGAGTGTCATGATTCTCTCTCATGATTTTATCAACGCCTGCCGCAGGAATACATAGCTTCCATGTGTCCTCTCGGTCGGTATAGTCCAAGCTGTGATATGCGTGTCGATATAGTAACCCGTCTTTTAGGCAATACTCGGCGTATCTCTGCGGATCATTTTCTACACCTCTTTATGCGTTCGTACCATGCGTCGCCTAGCTCTAATGATTCTATCACGAGTTGACTCCTAGAATCATCAGTTTCGTCATCGTTACTCGGGTGGCTGCGTGATAGCGCGTCTGCCACTTTATTCCACTTTCCTTTCCGGTATACTACGTCGAAGTCGTATTGTTGTAAGAATAGACTCCATCTTGCTACACGCGTCCACTCGGACTTTCCATTTTCTAAGCCACTTTAGTGATTGGTGATCCGTAATGACCGTGAACGCATACCTTCGAGGTATGGTCTCATTTTTTGGATCGCCCAGACCACTGCGAGACATTCTTTCTCGGTCACGGTGTAATTTTTCTCGGCTTTGTTCAACGATCGGCTCGCGTAGGCAATTACTTTTTCGTCACCGTCCTGTTCCTGTGTCAAGACGGCACCTATTCCTACGTCACTAGCGTCGGTTTGAACGGAGAAGCTCTTTGAGAAGTCCGGGGCGGCTAATATCGGCGCGGTTTTCAAGCACTTTTTCAATTCCTCGAACGCGGTTTGCTCGGTCACTTCCCATTTCCATTTCTTTCTTTTCTGGAGCAGGGAAGTGTGGTTTGGTCCGGTCGGCACAGTTTGGAATGAATCTCCTATACCAGGAGATCATTCCGAGGAACTGGCGCAATTCTTTCAGGTTTCGCGGTGGTGCAATCTCGGTGATTGCCTTAACTTTTTCTGGGTCTGTCCTGATGCCTTGTCCATCGATGACATGGCCCAAATACACGGTGCTACTTTTTAAGAAGTGGCTTTTTTCTCGGTTTATTTTCAGGTTCGCGGCGTGGAGGCGTTTCATAACCTCTCTCAGTATTTTCATGTGCTGTTCCAGTGTTTCGCTAATGATAATGATATCATCGAGATAAACGACTACGTATGGTTCGAGGTCAGCGCCGATTACTTCATACATTACGCGTTGGAACGTTGCTGGAGCAGAATGTAACCCAAAGGGCATGACACGGAACTGGAAAAGTCCACGACCAGGGATGGTGAACGCAGTGATTGCTTTGCTGTTCGCCTCCAGTGGTATTTGCCAGTAACCGCTTTTCAAATCAATCGTACTGATTACTTTTGCTCTTCGCAGTTTGTCCAGTGACGCGTTAACATGGGGAATCGGAAACGCATCTTTTTCGGATACGTCATTTATCTTTCGAAAATCAACACAGAACCGGTATTTTTTGTCCTTTTTTCGAACTAACACGACAGGAGAATTCCAGGGGCTGTTAGAGGGCTCTATGATCCCATCTTCCAACATTTTGTCGACTTCGGCATTCATGATTTCTTGCATCTTCGGATTTTTCGGGAAGTAACGAGTCTTGATTGGTTCTGTTCCGGGTTTGATCTTAATCCGGTGTTCCGCACATGTAATCGGTCCGTGAATGTCTTGGTCGCGTTGGAAAAGTTCGTCGATCTCCCTTCGTGCCGTTGCTTCATCGTATTTGGTTTCTAGTGCGTAGCAAGTAAAAGATGGGTGGCATTTTAGAAGTTGATACCCTATTACGGTGAGATTATCCACTCCTAACAGCATGTCATTCCCGTACGTGGGAATAATGTGAAACGGCAGGGCGAAAATCCGGTTGTCTTCACGGATTTTAACCCAGCAGTGCCCGTAGTGCACACTTCATGCTGGCCGAGTGTTGCTCCCTCACTGATACCGAATTGTATTTTTCATACAAGTTGTTTTGGCGGATAAAATTCCATACTTTTTGCGATATTACTGACGCTGTGGCCCCGGTGTCCATTAATGCGTTAATTGTCACCTGGCCAACCTCTATTTTCGCAATGGACGCTTTTCCCTGGTTTTATGTCTTTTGGTTTGAACTGCTCGGTTGCGGTGTCGATTGGTTGGTCGGTTGGTTGGTCGATTGGTTGAATGGCGCAGGTTGGGAGCTCCCTGGTGGTCTCTGGCTCGGTTCTGGGAGCTTGAACCGGTCCTCGCTTCGTTTCCCTGTCGTGGGCATGGACAATCTCGAGATAATGTATCCATTTTCCCGCATCGCATGCAGAATTTGACCCATCGGTTTGTGCATTCAGGTTTCCGGTGCCCTTTTTGACGGCATCGCCAGCAATTTTCCCTCCAATTGTATTCAAAAAGTTCCAAGGGTGTGCTTGGTTTCGTGGGGCCGGAGTTTTCGCGTAGGTAGTTTTATTTTCGCGGCGCGAAATGCTTTTTCCTGCATAGTGAGTTGTTCGAGCTCGCCTGCGAGTCGTAGCAATTCTGGGACGCTGGAAAACTCAGTCCGCTTCATGTATCGACGGTATTCAGGTCTTAGATTCTGGTAGAGTCGAGTGAGACGAGCTGAGGGTGACATTTGCCCATGCCTCCTCATGAGAGTCTGGATCCGGGTGGCGTATTCAGCGGCACTCTCTATTGGGCCCTGGACCCGATTCCGGATCTGTTCCTCCAACTCCAGTTCGAGACCTGGGGGTAGATAGAACGCTTTCAGGTCTTGTACGAAATCATCCCATGAGACCCAAACTCTCTTGTTGTTTCGGTACCATAGGAGAGCCTTTTCGCGGAGCAATATCGGTATGCAAGGAAGCAAGTCGTCCATCTCGTATCCGTAACTTTCAGCCAATTCCTCCAGTCGTTCCAAAAAATCTAGGACATCGCGTTCCCCTTTGAACACGACGCCCCATTTCCTCACCATGTCCCTTCTGTGGAGTTCGACGGAGTCATCCATACACCTCGATTGGTGATGATGGTCAAACCTGGGTGTCCCTGGATTTGAGCCGACTGCCCTGGGTAAGTTCACAGGGTCGGTCGCTCGTCCTGATCGCCGTGTCCCATCCTCTCGTCCTGATCGCCGTGTCCCATTTCCTCGTTTTGATGGTCCATTGTCTTTGCTCTGGCTTGGCTGCCCAATATCCTCGCTCAACCTATGCCTTCGGTTGTCGCCACGGGAGGGTGTGCGGCCATCTCGCTCCTTCTTTCTCTGTTGCTCGGCTTCGTACCTCATTCGGGCCTCTCTCGCGTCGAGTTGGAGCTCGTACGCTCGCTGTTCCTCTCTTTCCCGCAAAAGACGCGCCCGTATCTCCTGTCGCAGACGTTCGCCTAGTTCCTGTTCAGCCCGCTCGGCGGTTTCGCGGGCTAACCTCTCTTCTTGGTCCCTTTCCGCCTGATCCCTAGCTTCTCGGATTCGGCGTTCGCGTTCCTCCGTTCTTCTGCCTCGATTCGCTCCCGTTCTTCCGCTTCGATCTCGGTCCGCAATTTTCTTTCGCGTTGGTCCCCCTGACGTTTCGATTGTCTGATTATCATTCGGATCTTCATCTGAGAGTTGCCCGTCGTCTTGGTCGGATTCATCCTCCTCCACTAAATCGTCAAGGGTTTCGAGGTTGTCTAGTTCAGCTTCTGATTGATCGAGGTCGATCAAAAGTTGGTCGTATCGACCAGAGCGACCCGCATTCGCCGCTCGTGTTTTATTCAACTCGGTTTTTAATAAAAACCGCAGCTCCGCCAATGTCGCTTTTGGCTCGATAGCCACCCGATATTTCTCTAGTTCGCTAGTGACCGCGTCCTTTCTTAGCGACCAAAGCCACGTGTGTGTCCCTGGCTTTTTACTTGCCATTGTAATAAACAGAGAAAAAGAAACAAAAAGAGAACTAACTTTCCAACAATTGATTAATATCCCAAAATTCCCGTTACACGAAACAAACAAAAATCACGGTCCCTGTTCGAGCGCCATATTTTGTAACGGGTATTTTTCCGGTTTCTCCAAAGGAGAAAATTTTAACCGTTGGTGATTTGGTCAGGACTTCCCAAATATTTATATCCCCTAGCTCGAATGAAATCTCGCCGGAGTCCAGGATCTTTTTAGGGATAACTTATTTTACTTATAAATGAAATTAGAACCTGATTTTAATTAATACTCCATTTATTTAAGACAATAAACAACAAGTATCGGGATTTAAATTTATAAAATTTACAGTTTTATGTCAAACTCTACAATATCGTACATAACCTGCACACGCCATTTGTTTTTCCTGTTTTTCAGTGCCATCTGGTGGCCAAACTCTGTCTACTACCTTTACATAGTAGTATTCCTATTTTACCGACGGTTGCGCACGGCCCTACCTGCCTTTAATCCCGTCTGGGTGCTTGGAAAGCAACCCTTTCCGGCCCTACTTCCCCCTAGTCCCGTCTGGGTGCTTGGAAAGCAACCCTTTCCGGCCCTACTTCCCCCTAGTCCAGTCTGGGTGCTTGGAAAGCAACCCTTTCCGGTGGCCAAATTCCCCCAATGGACAAGTCAACACTTACCTGTTCCTGGTCGGAGACAAGGTACGAGTTCCTTGGGTACTTCTTGGTGAAGGGTCTTCTACCAGAAGATAACAACCACTGGGAAACTTGGTTGTTTTCCGTCAATCAAAATCGCTTTTATTAATTCCTAGATCTTTCTCTACGAGTGAAAGATCTTGGAAAATTATCGCCATCTATCGCTCATCATCAAACTTCAGATTTTTCGACTATTTAAATCTGATCAAATATCAAATTCATCCATCAATTTCAACAGATTACAATAAATTTCACACAGAATCAATTCCATACAAAAGTCGTTCGGGACTTAGAAAAAAATAACATTTGCCAAATAATAATTTTTACCAAAATAATTTCCCATACTAATTTCATTTCTGGGACTTAGTAAAAAAGTTAATTCCTCAATGAAAATAATTAACAAAATAAATATTCAAATATTTTGAATCTGTTCGTAGATTTAAATTAAATTTTCTTTCAGGTAAAATAAATTTTTGTTCTTTAAAAGAACAAAAATTATCGCCACGTAGTTTTGCTTATATTAGCTCGTCGGTTTTTACTGTAAGCGGACGAACGGCGAAATTCTTCGCCGCCTCTCGCCGTGATGGTGAACTCAAAAACTTGCGCGTATTTTCAAATGATATTTAATCGCGGTTAAATATATTTTTCCTTAAAACTAAATAAACTTTTTCAAAATTAATTCGTGATATTAAATGAACAAAAATAAATGATAATTATTTTTAAACAAAATACACAAGAGATGTAAATGGATAAAAAAAAAAACATCTTTAGTATATTAAATACATAATAGTGATAATAATGATAATAGTAATAGTACTAATAATGATAATAATAATAGTAATAATAATGATAATAGTGATAATAATGACAATAATAATAATAATAATAATAATAATAATAAAATTAACTGCAGTCGCTGCGTCTTTGTCTCGCTCGCACTCACACTCTATACCATCACAATCTTGTATTTTAGAAATAAAAAATAGAAGAAATTTAGTTAATCGAGTTTAAAAAATTTTTTTCCATTCTTTTAGCAGCAATTTTCCGTTATTTCATCGGTTTTTTGCAGTTCTATGAATGTGTGAGGAGACTATGGGCCAAATTTATTGATGAATCACAATAAACAGATTAAATTCTATGAAAATCTTTGTCAATCCGGGTCCTCAAAATTTTTTGTACAAAGATAATTCCAATTTTCCACAATTATTGCAATTTTTAATGATAGTTTACAATATTTTTAGAATTAAAAAAGTTTATGACCAAAGTACGATCGAAATTAGTGAAAATAATTTAGACAATATTTAAAGTTATTCAAATATCGGAATTAATTCAACTTGCACTAAAGTAAATGGATAAAAAATTTATTCAGTAAATTCTCGGACATAAAATATGGATTTAATCCCAGATAATTAGAAATTTTAATGTAGAGATTTATTGTTGTAATATTAAGAACACGGCAGTAATTCAGTCATAGAAAAATTATAATTAAAAATTACAAATGGATAATTAGGAAATGAGAATGGAAAATTTATTAATTGGAAAATTTATTGTTAATATTGGAAATGGAAAATAGTGTGGTTGTGTCTAAGTAAAGAGTCTACGTCGGTTTAATGGTATACTTATCTGGCTTTGGGATAGATTTCTTAGAGTTAAGTGAAAGTTTGTGGGACAGCGTGCACTGTGTGGACACCCTGTGCAGTAACGTGAGGGTCCAGCGCACTGATGTGAGAGTTAGTGATACCTCGTGGACTAAGTGAGAGTGGCTTGACGGTCCAGGGAGCAACGTGGAATAGATAGAGTAGTGTGAGAGTCCAGTGGACAGCGGACACTGTAGCCACGTGAGGGTCTAGCTGGACAGCACAAAATATGCCGTATGGGAGTGGGGTGTAAATGTGTTTTATTCCATGAAATTTTATTAATTGTTATATTGGCCTATACCTCAATTATAAATAGGATTAGATAAATATTTATATAATTTTGTAAAACAAATTTCTGTGTCTAATTTTGGTTCCGTCCAGTAATCTCTCACGATTCCGACCTATTGCTCCATGTTCTGGTCCAGTTCTGGATACTCAGTCCAAAAATCCAGTGACGCCCGATGTATATGTTATGTCCAAGGGCGTTTTTAGAGCAGTAGTGCAAACGGTGGAAGTTTGGACTAACAGTGTAAAGAATACGCAACGAAAGTTTTAATTCCGTTGTTTTAATTATTTATGTAGGACGTTTTCGAGATACGAACTTACCACGCCCTCGTTTGAGACTGACGGATTTTTATGAGAGTAGATGTACTTACTGTTACAGGAACTTTATTGATGGTCAGATCCGTGGATTCAGGGCAGCTATTAGCGCCGGTTCCTTGATTGGGCCCTTTGGTTGGTTCTCGCAGCGGATGGAGTTGGATGGATTTGGGTTGCTTATTCTAAGAGCTTCTTATCTTATGAAATTAACGAACTCGAATGGAATTTCACTTCTTTTTAAGATTTATTTTTATAAACATTAAAACTTACACTTTCACAAATTGATTTTTAATCGAAATCATATTAATGAATTTTATTTGGTTGAGCTAACGTCCTCCAGTCCCCCGTAGGATATAGTGCGCAAATTTAGCTTTGAAAAATATTAAGTTAAAAGATATTATACTTATCGACCGAACTCTCGTCTAAGTGCAGGGCAAATTAAAACTTTGAGAATTCGGTTCTCTAGATTTTACCTACTTATCGACCTCTCGCCTAAGTGCAGAGCAAATTAGAACTTTGAGAGTCCCGACTCGTAGATAATTAAAACTAATACGTGGCCTGCCGGTTGAACCGAATCTGAACTCGTCTTAAGTGCAGCGCAAATTAAGATAAGGGACTTTTACAAGGCACGGGCCCGTCAGTTAAACGCGGAAGTCAAATTAACTGAGCAAAGACAAGGCGTTGGCTGTTGATAGCCTTTTTAAATACTCGCGGTGCTGAGATTGCAGAAGTCCCCGCTAGTCAACCAGCAGTCGCGTAGCTTATATTTTATTGTGGCTTTCGCGCATGGAGAAGTCTTTCATCTGCGCGGGTGATATAATTTAAAGAAAAAATTTTGGGGTGGACATAACATATATATTAGACTGGGCCAAAAAAAACGAGTATTTTTTTTCTTTAACGATACTGTGAAAACATCATTCATGATGATCAAAAAAAATTATTGTGAAAGTTTGAGTCCTTAATAATAATATTAAGGGGTGTATCGTTACGACTATAGATTTTTTAACCGTAATCGCATTTTTGACTCAAAACTCGTCAATTATCAATCTGAAAAATTTTAGCGATACGTATTCTCATAGGAAATTAAATTTCTTAGAAAAAAGCTTTCTTAGTAAATTAATGTAAAATAAGCCGTTTCCTTGTAATCGTGCCTTAAACATTGATTTATTTTTTCAATTTTGCATTTCGATTTTGAATTTTTGTAACTCCCAGAAATATTAATTTTCTTACGGTTAAAAATACTTATTTTTAAAGGAAATTTAATACTCTACAAAAAAGGTTTCTTAACATTTTTAATTAAATTCACTCCTTTCAAAGTTATTCGACGTTGAAGTTAAATTCAAAAATAATTTATCGTTTTTTTCGCGTTACACATGATTTTTTCCATTTGATTGAAAAACTTATAACTCAAATATTGAGAATAACTTTTTTTTATTGGACTACTAAATTTTTTTTTATAAAATCATAATTTATCAATGTATTATTTTGCTTTTTAACGATTGGTTATCTACATAAATTCATTTTCACTGAATTTAAGTAACTCTAATAATAAAAAAAATTCGGTTTCTTAACTATAAGTTATTTATTTGTGTAGGGATATACTTTTTTCTATAAACTTGCACTTTTAAACTTCCGTTTTCAGTTCTCTTATTGTTTTGTCTTTTTTAATCTCAATACAGTCGCAGTTTAATGTACTCCCCCTCCACCGTTACATTTGTAAGTGTTCATTAGCGAATTCGACCGTCTTAAAATGACCTTGAATTTTTCACGTTACAGCGCTGCGAGGTATTTTGAGCTTTTCCCTAATCTGTTACCGAAGCTGAAAACATAGCCTATCTTTACTCCCACCACCTTATTTCTATCATTGCATTGTTCAACAAAGGAAATACTCTCTAGTATAATTACTTTGATTTTATTCTTAATTGTGCAAAGTAACTTAAACGTTGTCTACGCAAATTTGAGTTTTCATTGCGTATTTGTTTATTATTTTGTATATAATTTTCTTCTTTATCTCTTTATATTGTTCAATTGTAATTGATTGTTTGAATTTATTTATTTTATGTTATTGTTCCGTCGTAAAAATCACTTTAACCTTAATTACAGTGTTACAAAATAAGTATTCAGTTAATTCTGTGTTTTTAAATTGTTTCAGTACGTTACTTTGTTACGTTTAAGTTCGATTTGATAAAAATAGTGCCAATATGTCATTGGAGAAAACTTATTTAATTGGTGTTCCCATTGAGAAAATTAATAACCGTAAACTTCCGACTGTCAAAGAAATTTTATCGTTATTTTTTTATCAACATAAAGTTCTGAAATTAAAAATTTATGAAAGTGCTTCAAAAACTGCTAGTATCGTTCAAGACTGCTGGAATAATTTACAGATTCCAACTTCCGGTTTTTGCAACATTGTAAAGAAAATAATCAGTATTTTCAAAAAGTGGAAATATTTACTGTGCAATCGGAAAAAAAAATCACGTGCTCAAAAACAAAGAGAAAATAGCTTTGAAAAAAAACTCGAACAATTATTTGACATCGCTGGGAAGAATAGTTTAAAAGGTCTGGATAGAAAGAATAACATTGCTTTTCAACTTCCAATGTCTTCAAATCTTCAAGAAAATAATAATAATATCTCAGTTGAAAAACATGAAGAGATAATGGAAATAGATGCGATAGGTACGTATTCATTAACAATAATTCAATAAATAAGTCAAAATAACTAATTTCTACTGTGCTAATAATATGTTACTGTTCTAATAAATACTTACGTAAATTATTTTATTGAATGAATTTTTAAGTTTTACGAAAAGAAAAGAAATATTTCTTCGTTAAAGAATCAATTTTCTCAACTGATGAAAATATTTAAGAAAACTAAAATATTTTGATTTAAGTCGAATTTTTTTAGGCCAATAAAATTATTTCACGCTCGAAAAAACTCAGATTTTCTTAAAATTTATTTGGCTGATGTAACCTTTCTTTCCGTACAATGAACTTTATTTATGATACGATTGTAAATTTTTATAACTTATTTTTTGCATATTT
This sequence comes from Cotesia chilonis, assembly GCA_018835575.1. Lineage (NCBI taxonomy): Eukaryota > Metazoa > Arthropoda > Insecta > Hymenoptera > Braconidae > Cotesia > Cotesia chilonis. Next base: position 164,551 of record RJVT01000156.1, read on the forward strand.
CTTACACAAAAATAATATTTTAGTAGTTAATCGTCTTGCGAACATGTGTAATTGTAATCATACTTTTCTCACAAAAATTAAGGGAGCAAGAAACAAATTCAAAGACTTGGGGGATTTTCAACAGGCTGTAACTTGTAAAAACATTGTCGTACAGCAAATAAGAAAAAGTAAATTGCAGCTCTTAGTATCTAATTTTTTGATCTGGTTCCAAAAATTTTTGTAAAAATTTTTTTTCGAGTAATCTTAAAAAAAAACTACCGAGAAAAAAATTTTCGAAAATTTTTTGGTTTTTTTTAGCCTACGAACTTTTCTGATTATTTAGCCCGCGATATTTTTGATTAGGCGCTTGATTTTTCAAAAAACTACGAAAAGCCCTTTTTTGTTGCTTTTTTAAATTCATGTAATGATTGAGAAAAAAATTTTTTTAAAAAAATCAATAGCTAATTCTTGTAGAGAATTTATTTAAGTTTTCAAAACCCACCTTGAATTTGCTGTACGATCAATGGTTGCTGAGATATTGATAATCAAAGACAAAACGATCTCTTTCCATTCAAACACCGATATCTCAGTGAGAAATTCTCATATCGAGGTTTTTAAACGAACGAATTAAAGCTAAATGAACAAGTTATCTGGTCCGTATAGAGATTAAGTCAAAAAATTTTTTTCGAAGTCCGTAGGCTAAAAAAAAAAAAAAAAATTTTGAAAATTTTTTTCTCGGTAGTTTTCTTATAATTACTCGAAAAAAAATTTTTGGAACTCAAATCCAAAAATTAGATACTAAGAGCTGCAATTTTTTTTTTTTTATTTTCTGTCCGACAATTTTTTTACAATTTATAGCCTGTTGAAAATCCCTCAAATATTTGGATTTTTTTCTTGCTCCTTTAATTTTTGTGAGAAGTGTCTTTTTTATTTAACAATGTCAAAATAATTCATATTTTTCAGTCGACAGCTCTCGTGATTATAACAATAATGATGACTGTGATGCTACAACATCTAGTCAGGAGTTGCAATCAAAGTCAGATTCATTTATGAGCCAAAATTCAAATGTGTCTGACTTTGAAATAGATTTTTTAACAGAAAAACAGACACTAAAAATGAATATTATGACACCAGAATTAGCTGCTGCACTTGATCGTGGTAATGTAAGTAGCCGAAGTGCCACATATATTTTGGCAGCTACTTTAAAAAGTGTGGGATTCGATACTCGGAATGTGAATTTGAGTTATAAAACTATTCAACGACACCGTATAATCCATCGGAAAGAAATTGCTGAAGGCTTAAAAGAAGACTTAAAATTCAATGACAACTATGTGGTCCATTGGGATGGTAAACTGCTAAGTGATATTGTTGGGACAGAGACAGTAGATAGACTTCCAGTTCTTTTAACATCGTCTGGCAGTGAACAGCTATTGGGTATTCCAAAAATTAATGCAGGATCTGGGATTGAGCAAGCTTTAGCTGTACACTCAACTATGGAGCAGTGGGGTGTCAGTAATTATATTAAAGCGATATGTTTTGATACTGCAGCAACCAATACGGGTAAATTTTAATTATTAGTCTTATTTACTTCAAAAAAACTCAGATTTGACAAAATAGAGAAAAATTATACTTAAGATCAATTTTTTTAAAAACTTCTAAAAATCGACAAGTTTTTTTTTTTTTTGCCAAAAATAAAGTTTTCTATGGTCAGATGATAATATTTAAAAATACACTTTATAAGAAAAATATAACTCCACTGATTGTTATATTTTTAGAATTTATAGGAGTAATATAATTCAAAATAAAAAATCCCTTGATTTGCCATTTGTGTTTCTAATTAAATCTTAATCTTTCTAATCTATAGGAATTCATCATGGCGCTGGCGTCGAGCTTGAGAAAATTCTGAAACGAAAGCTTATATGGTTACCATGTCGTCATCATATAATTGAACTAGTCATAAAAGGCGTTTTTGAAGCTTACTGGCCAGTACAATCAGGTCCGAGCGTTCCATTTTTTAATCGATTTAAAATCGGTTGGAATAAAATCAACACGTCCAAATATAACGCCGGCATCAACGATGAGATAGTGGCTAATAAACTATTAGACAAAAAAGATGAACTATTAAGTTTTATCGACAATTATTCGCAGGTATGATTTGAGTATGTTATTTGATTTGTAAAAGTAAACAGAAAAAACTTTTTGGTCAAAGAAAATTTTCATTTTAGACAAGATTATGTTTTTTCAATAATTTTCTTGATTTAAGTTGACCATGTTTTGGGTACACAACTTAAAATCTCCAGTTGTCATGTAAAGATATTACCTTTGAAAAATAACAGAAAATTATTATAATTTTTTTGCAGAAATTTCTTCCAAGAAATGACTATCGAGAATTTTTGGAGTTGTCATCTATTTTCTTGGGAGCTACGCCAAAAGATAATTATACTTTTAAATGTCCGGGAGCAATGAGTCATGCTCGTTGGATGTCGAAGGCGATTTATTGTTTAAAAATATTTATTTTTCGAACAGAGTTTAAGATGATGGTTCGCGAATTAAATAATCTTCGTCATGTTTGTATTTTCATTGTTACAATTTATATAAAAGCTTGGTTTACTTCACCCTCGGCAATATTGGCTCCAAATAATGATCTGACTTTGATGCAGCAATTGACATTATATAAAAAAATAAACTCGACCGTATCGCAAGCTGCTCTCAAGAAAATGGTGAGACATTTATGGTATTTGAGTGATCAATTAGCCATAATGTCTCTATTTGATGATTCGATTGACCTGACTGTGAAGAAAAAAATGATTGAAAACCTAATAAATAAAAAATCTTCAAATACTAAAACCAGAAAATATGAAGTAGCAAGCGATTCAGATGAATTACTAGAAAAAGATATCAGTGACTTCATTTCTGTAGAATCGCTCACCATATTCAAAGAATTTGATTTGCCGTATGATTTTATCGATGAAGATATAAGCAATTGGTCCAAAAACGATAGTTTTCAAGTGTGTAAAGAATTTTTCGAAAAATTAGCTGTCGTCAATGATGTTGCAGAGCGTGGTGTATCATTAATTGAAGATTACAACAGGTGTCTCACTAAAAACGAAGAACAACTTCAATATTTGTTGTTAGCCGTTAGTGAACATCGGAAAAAATACCCAAATTGTAATAAAAGTAATTTGATTGAATGATTATTTTTTCAATTGATCATTCTTTATAATTTAATAATAATTAAAGCATCATAAGCATTTTTTTTTAAATATAAATTATAAGTGAAAATAAAATGATTTTTTATCTCCTTTATCACTTCTATTTGTTTTGACTTATTATTCAATTTTTTTTTCTGTAAATGAAAGTATGTCAGTAGTCAAATAAATAACTTATAGTTAAGAAACCGAATTTTTTTTATTATTAGAGTTACTTAAATTCAGTGAAAATGAATTTATGTAGATAACCAATCGTTAAAAAGCAAAATAATACATTGATAAATTATGATTTTATAAAAAAAAATTTAGTAGTCCAATAAAAAAAAGTTATTCTCAATATTTGAGTTATAAGTTTTTCAATCAAATGGAAAAAATCATGTGTAACGCGAAAAAAACGATAAATTATTTTTGAATTTAACTTCAACGTCGAATAACTTTGAAAGGAGTGAATTTAATTAAAAATGTTAAGAAACCTTTTTTGTAGAGTATTAAATTTCCTTTAAAAATAAGTATTTTTAACCGTAAGAAAATTAATATTTCTGGGAGTTACAAAAATTCAAAATCGAAATGCAAAATTGAAAAAATAAATCAATGTTTAAGGCACGATTACAAGGAAACGGCTTATTTTACATTAATTTACTAAGAAAGCTTTTTTCTAAGAAATTTAATTTCCTATGAGAATACGTATCGCTAAAATTTTTCAGATTGATAATTGACGAGTTTTGAGTAAAAAATGCGATTACGGTTAAAAAATCTATAGTCGTAACGATACACCCCTTAATATTATTATTAAGGACTCAAACTTTCACAATAATTTTTTTTGATCATCATGAATGATGTTTTCACAGTATCGTTAAAGAAAAAAAATACTCGTTTTTTTTGGCCCAGTATAATATATATACACATATATCTCTGTGTATGTGTGAGTGTTTATTATATAATAAAAAAAAATACATTAAATGCTGCCAATTGCGTGAAAATCAATCAATTCATTCAAAAGTTATTGTGGTTTTAAAATTCAATAAGCAATGTTCTGCTAAACTCTGTAACGGAGGACACGGGGCCTTCTTTATCCGGAGAAGGTCTCCGATCCGAGTCAGTTAATTATCGACCGATTCCCCGGAGCGCTGTACTCTGAAGTACTCGCGCCAATAGTTGTAAGCTAGTGAGTAAGTCGCCGAGGTTGTTATATATATATATATATATATATATCTATTATATCTATTATATATATATATATATATATCTATTATATATATATATATATATATATATCTATTCTAATGCTAATTTGCGGTTCTAGGGAAAAAATTATTATCTGAGGAGAAGACGCGACGTGGTGATCCAGGATTTTGCCGCCAAAGCAACACCTCACCAAGGAGAAGATTTAAAAAGAAGATGAGAAATCTAGGCGTTACAGCGTCGAAGGATTTTGATCAAAAACCCCAAGGAAACTCCAGGTACAATAAACACGTCTAAATAATTTTTTCGGTGAAGCGGCATCAGCCAGGCCTTATGTCGGCTGAAGGTTATCGCCATTTCGCGTTCGGTCACAATCTTTAGATTAACCAAAATTTAAGTAATAAAATTTAACAAAATTTAAGAAAAGTTTCAACCAAACTTTAACCAAAATTTAAGTAATTACATTTAACAAAGTTTAAAAATTAATTTAACTGAATATTGAGAATAATTAACGAAATGTTTAAGAACAAAATTTGGTAAACTAATTAGAATAAAATCCGAATAGAAGTCAGGTTAGAATGGAGAATAAATTTAAGAACAAGTCAGAAATAAAGTAATTAAAATTATTAATTAATAATACCAGGAATTATTTCGGGTTATTATTTAAACACGTAGGCAGAATCTGGATCAATTTTACTAGGAATTATTTCATTTTGTTAATTCATGATTTTTGGTATCACGTGAAAATTGGATCTCTGGTAATTGAAATTTAGTAAAATCAGTTAATTCTGTGTGAATTATAATTATTGAAATAATTTCAGTAAAATGTTTTAGTAAGATCATCAGAAGTATAAATTAGTTAAAATCAACATAAATAATTTGGAACTAAAAGTCGAGACTAAAATCTCAAGGCGTTATAACATAAAATATAATCCTCAAAATTAAAATGAAATGAATTCGAAGTTTGAAGCAAAACAAAGAAAGTAATATAAAGTAATTTAGTAAAAATAAAATAAACTCAGTTATTCAGAGACAAATAAAATAATTTAGTTAAAATTAAATAAAATAAAATCAATTGTCAAATTCTTAATTCAGAGATTAAAATTAAATAAATTAATTAGTTAACTCTGACAAAATGATTTGGGCAAAACGAAAATAATTTGAGTAAAATAAATTTACAAATTTCGGCAAAATTAAATTTGGATAGAACAATTAATAAAATGAAACTAAATCAATTTTAATTAAAATAATTAAGTGGAATCATATTATAAAATTCGGCGTAATTAAAATCGACAGAGAAAATTAAATTTGTAAAATGCTTGGACGTAGCGGATATTTTGTCGGCAGATTATTAAGACCTCTGTCGTCAGATTTTAATCTATTAATACTAGATACGAACACCTCTTGGTATTAAATATTTATTGGTGTATTATTAAGTCCACGGCAGTAAATTAGTTAAGAATTTTAAATAGGAAATTAACTTAAAAGGAATTTGGATTGGGAATGGATGGAAATCGATTCAAGGAAAAATTTAATAATTAAAATTTAATTTGGAATTAGAAAATTTATCAATCCGATTTAATTTGAAAAATAGAAGTAAATAATAATCTTAGAAAAATAATTAATAAAGTATGGAAATATTAATTAGTGTGTTGGAATGACCATCATTATATTGTATGTGCGTGTGGAAAATTATGAAACTATGAAATTATAAAAATGATGAAACTATAAAATTATGAAACTATGGAAAATAATGGAAAATATGGAAAATGGAAAATTATGGAAAATTGCAAAATGGCGGAAAATAATTAGAAACCGCGGTATGATTGCTCCATAAGAGGGTATCGTCGGGAATAAGAAACTATGATAGAAACCGCGGTATGGTCGCTCCGTAAGAGGGTATCGTCGGGATTAGGAACTATGATAGGAAACCGTCTTATAAACGGGAATAAGACTGAGCATTAAGTGTTAATTATTTGTAAGGGGAATATTATTGTAATGGGGTTAGTTAAATAAAATTTCTTGTAAAATAAATTTCTTTGATAATTTTTGTTTCCTTCCTAGCAATCTCTCACGACCCGGCAGAATGTACTCCATGGTCTGGTCGAGTTTCTGGATACTGTGTCTAAAAATCCAGTGGCGCCCTAAATAAATTAAAGGGTGACCAAAGAGAACGAGTAGACTTGGCAATAGAGTTTCCTTCCGTTTCAATTCCTAGCAGACTTTTGAGCTCGGAGAGCTCAAAATGAGACATAGATTATATTTTTGAGTTTGAAGAGCTCAAAATCGTAATAAGTGCGATCATAAGCGTTTAGATTTGGAATTAGCGGGACGTCGTTGGGATGGTCTTTAGAGTCAACTGTTTTCGTAATTTTTTTCGGTAAATTTCATAAGATTTTTTCAGACCGAAAGATAAAGAAAATATTTATTTTCATATCTGGAAACTAAATGCTTGGATCTACATTTTACTTTTTTTCTTGCTGTACGATCATTTTCCTCGGAGTTGCAACTTGTTTAAAATCACCCAGAAATTTAGAATTTTACTTATCTCTTTCAATTCCTGTGACTGCTGTATAATATTATCCTATTGTTGTTTTGTTTTTCATAATGTCTATTTTTGATAAATTTACTTACATTACCTTTAAAGGCGGCTGAATTCAATCTAACCGTAGTTGAGATACTTACTCAGTGATAAAGTCAACGAAGTCCACTGACCAATTAGAAGCTCTGTGGAGGCCTGGTGGAGGATTCCTCATTATTTGAAACAAAATTCGAGATGGATTCATATCTTGATAAGGTGCTTTTCCTTCAGCTAGTTCAATTGCTGTTATTCCAACAGACCACACATCAGCCTGATTGCTATATCCTTTATTTGATTTAATTTCACAAGCTGCTACTTCTGGGGCCATCCAAGAAGGTGATCCTATTCGATAGCTCAATCGGTCAGAAGAATTCTTCAAAGGTTTCGCGAAACCATAATCTGCTAACTTTACTTCACCGTCATTAGTCAGTAATATATTATCTCCTTTGATATCACGGTGGATAACATTATGTTGGTGTAAGTAAGTAACAGCCTGTAAAATGAAAATCACGCATACATTAGAGTTACTTCTGGCAAACGCAATTTATTTGCTCTGATAATTTTACGGATTTATAAAGCTGAAAATAGAAATTATTACAATAGTCGAAGTACATAAATACGATTGTCATAACAAAATTTATTAGCTCTACGTATAGTATGAGCTGATAGGTCCTTGCTTGCCATTTATCATTTTGAACTTTCCGCCGAGAAATTTGAAAAATTCAGAAGTTATTAGATTTACCCCGTTTTACGAAAATCGAGTTTTTGTCAGACCTTGACGTTTTGGGGTCCTAGAAAACTTCCCTGATTATGCCCGCGGTAATGTCACTGTCACGAACGGAATTTGTGATGGGGCTTAAAGGCTATGAAATAATCCCAAAACCCAACCACAAGTTTCCGTTTAATAACTAAATAAATTTTTATAATTTTATACGAGTATATAGAGCGGTTTATAAACCGTATTATTTTCCAACCTGACTATGATTACCGATAGTGGTTAAGAAATTTGAAAGAATGTTAGGATCTTGCTGACTTAAGCCTCGAAAAGCCTATTCTACTGTTTATGAATTTATGGAGTTTAACTCTAAGTAAATCGAATGAAAAGGAAGATTTAAATTTCAATTGGTTAAGTTTACTTTGGAGACAAACTTGTACATTTAAGGAATAAAAAATAGTTTTAAAAAATCAAACAACACGCTTTTTATAGAAAATCAAACTAAAAAATAGAAAATATGTGGGGGCATATCTTGCACCCACTCCTGAGTAATTAATTATTATTTATAATTATTTAATTATTAATTATTATTATTTATAATTATTCAATTACCAATTATTATTATTTATAATTATTATTTATAATTGGTTATAATTATTTAATTATTATTATTTATAATCAGTGATATTATTTCATTATTATTATGATTATATTATTTAGTTGTTATCATTTATAATTGTTTAATCATTACTATTCGTTAGTTATAGTGCATTAAATAATATAGTTAATATTTTATTATTTAAGTTGAAGTTTTTCTACAACGCTATTAAGTTGGAAAAGCGTGAGTTGTATCGCATCACCATAAATTATACCGGATTATAATTTACTTGGTGATGCCAAGCAACTGATAGTCTCGTCCGCTACAAGGAGATTTTGGGAAATTTTATTTTATTGTAATTGCATTGCAAGTAATAAAATTCACATTCGCAGCTGGCGAGACCCTAATAAAAGTATTGTATTAGGATTAAAAATATGCATAAGTTTGTTTGTAAGAAGTTTAATGGTTTTTCCCAAACCTTCCCATAAAAATCCCAATAACCTTTCGTTTTCTAAAAAGCAATTAAAGGATTAGAAACTTGTGTCGCATGGCCAGCGACCGGGTCCTTGAGTCCACTGATTACTTTTACATATACTTCTACCGATATTCCTCAACTATACTTCTACTCCTGTAATTTTCCATACCTTCAGAATATACATCTATACTTATACCTACTTGTACCTAGACCCATACTTTCGTACAAGTAAGTACTCCTACCCTTAATATACTTCCTCTATACTTCCATCGAGTACCTCCTACCTCTGGATAGGTCAGAGGTCTAGATGGACACTTGGAGAAAATCAGTCAGTCCCGAAAACCCATCAACTTCACCTCGTCTTAAGTACACGCGTGTAATTCTAGATAGATTATTTTAAATAAATGTTATTAAACTAAATACTTCTATTTGCTCACTAGCAACCCGCACATCCCAAAAATAAATTTCAATTTAGAATAATGTTGAAAACTTCAATAAATATAAATTAATAATAGTGTGAATAAAAAAAAAATTATTTCATTTTAAAAAAAGCGTGGGGTGCATCGTGTCAATAGTTATAAATATTTGATTGACAGATATGAATAGAATGATTATCATTTTAATAATATCTTAAAAAGCACCCCACGCTTTTTTTAAAATGAAATCATTTTTTTTTTATTCACACTATTGTTAATTAATATTTATTGAAATTTTTAGTACTATTCTTAATTTAAATTTATTTTCTTTTTTTTAGTTTGGTTTTCTATGAAAAGTGTGTTTTTTAGTTTTTTAAAACTATTATTTATTTTTTACTTTTTAATTTTATTTATTTATAAAAGCGTGATTTTATAGTTTTTTTAAACTATTATTTGTTTTGTTGAATTAAAAATTCTCTTTGGTGTTCGAAAATTTGTTAACATTAGATAAATCGACTAAAAATAATGGTTGGAGATTAAAATTCATGCTTTATCGACTATAGAGAAATTTATAAAAAAAATTAAAATTAAAATTGTTATCTTATCGACTATAGATGAAAATTATATAAATTAACAAAAATCTTATTTTGCAAATTGAAAAATGGAATAATTTTATCAAATTAGTGTATTGTCATCGGTCCTCGATAAATCTGCGAAGTTTGAACGAAATCTGGCCGTTTAATTCTGTGCGTCCAAATCGCGCCACAGAAGTCGGTTACAAACATACAAACATACATACAAGTGAAGCTAATAAAAATCGTGTAAAAACTAAATATAAATCATGCATTAAAATGTTAATATGTATACAGGGTGATTCAGAATGACCTTCACAGCGGAAAACTGTAGACAGAGGAGACGATTCTAAGAATAAAGTTCCTGAGTCGATTTTCGATATTCTCAATAGTTTTTGAGGTATTCAAAATGTAAATTGACCAATCACAGACAAGCTTTAGGAATTAAAAAAATAGAAAAGAATAATAAATAAGTTTAGCAACACTGCCGACTTCAAGTTAAACGATATTTATTTAATTTGAAAAGTTCGATTTCTCACAGAAAAAAAACAAAACACGCAATTACAACCTAGAACGTATTTGTATATTTTTTTCATCTTTTCCTTTTCACAGAAAACATTATCGATTCAAGATAATGCAATTATTAAAAATATAACTTCCGGAGAATTGACAAAATAAATTACGTATTTTTAAATACATAAACTTCAACTAAGATTAAAAAAATTTTTTAAACTAATAAAATTGTCTTACTGAAATAAAAGCAATTTCAAACAGACAAAAATATAGATATAGACAATACATAAAATAATTATTGAAAAATCTCTGATTTTGCTTGCTCGGTCTCGCTCAGGAATTCGCTAAGCGCTTGATGTACGTCATAGCAAATTTGAAAAATGCTCACAGGTGTATTATTATATATCTTGTAAGTGTTTTTTCTCGGCAACTAGCTGACCAAAAAGTATCTCTCAAAGTCTTTCTAGTGATCTTTCTAAGAATCTTGCTAAAGAACTTTCTGGTGGTCGTGTTAACGAACAAACAAATGGTCGTGATAAAGATCTTGCGAAAGAACTTGCTGGTAATCTTCCTGGTGGAGCTGCTTAACATCTCGCTGACCGTCTCGCCGGATATCTCGCTGCACGTCTCGCCGGACATCTCGCTGGCCGTCTCGCCGGACATCTCGCTGGACGTCTCGCCGGTTATCTCGCTAAGTGTTTCACTGAACATCTCGGCGGAAATCTTCCTGAATAGATCACCTGAAAATTTCTGTTTCTGTACAGCCCATTGTTCAATATATCTACGCAAGACTAGAAAAAATAACCAACACGTTCTGCACTCTTTTACGGACATCGCGTTTTGATTTTGGCCAAAAATATAATGTTTTTACGATATTTCAGGATTTTTAAATGTTTTTCGGCCTAGAACTCTACTGTTTTTTTTGTCTTTAGTGCGGATGCAAAGGGTAGGTTTTCTTTAAATCAATTATTACTGTGATAATAACAGAGCAGCAGAACTTGTTTTTTTTTTGTTCAATTCTTTATGTCAGTAGCTGTATTCAGATGTGTTCAATATATTATTACTATCCAGTCATGTGCGATAAACATTATTTTTGTCGAAGTTTAAAGCTGTTAATATCGTTCAATTTAAATCGTTTCGTCGTATCTGTCCCATTGTTGTCATTTAGTCAGTCGTATATCTGTACTGTGGTCCTGTTTTTTTTATCTGTAAAAAAATCATGGCAGATTACATGCCGCAAGAATACGCCAATATGATTTTATTTTACAGCCGGGCTAATTATAACGCCAATGAAGCTGTCCGTCAATACTGTGCGCGATATCCGAATGCTCGCCGTCCGAGTGCTCATGTTATACTTGGAGCTTTTGCGCGCCTCTGCGAAACAGGCAGCGCTTTACCAAACCACCGACTAAATGGAGCGGCAAGGCGAGTTCGAAATCCTCGAAATGAGGATCGAATCATCGATCTTGTCGAAGCGAATCCTGAGATCGGTATTCGAGGTGTAGTGGCACGCAGTGGCTTATCGTACAGTACAGTTCAGCGTAAGTTAAAAACTGAAAAACTTCACGCGTATCATTACACTAAGGTAAATGCACTCGAACCAGGGGATTACCCTGTTCGCCTGCAATTTTGTCAACAGCTTCTGGATATGTACGCTGCGGATCCAGAAATCCTGCACAAAATTCTGTGGACTGATGAGTGCACTTTCCAGCGCGGAGGTCACTGGAACTCCAAAAATTTCCATTGGTACGCTCGAGAAAATCCTCATCAGATAATTGAAAGAGGTCACCAATGTCGGTTCTCAATGAACATGTGGGCGGGGCTATACATTGGAACTCCATGTTTGGTATGTCCATTTTAGGTTCATCTATTTTTATAGTCGTTTATCTAAAATAATCTTTTCGTTCCTAATTTTTTCCTTTTTAATTCAAATAAACAGGTTGGACCTTTTCAATTTCAAGAAAACCTAGATCAAAACGTGTACACTGACTTTTTGGACCGTTGTTTACGTCGTCTGTGTCTGCGATCAGGGATTACCCAGCAGCAATTTAATGAAATGTGGTTTCAGCAAGACGGCGCACCTGCCCATACATCTGGAGCAACGCAAGCCTGGCTTTGGGCCCATTTCCCTAATCGATACATTGGTCGAGGAGGAATTCTCAACTGGCCACCACGATCCCTTGATTTAAATCCACTGGACTTTTTTCTATAGGGGTATTTGAAGTCCAAGATCTATCGCCATGCTATTGATAGTGAGATGGAACTCCAACAACGGTTTCAAGATGCTTTGCTCACAGTTACGCCAGAGATGATCACTAATTGTCATCGAAGCCTTTTACGACGTCTTCAAACTTGCGTCGACCAAAATGGTGGCTACATCGAGAATTTAATTCATTAATTGTGAATTTCTCAGAAGTGAACATCTCACTAGGTGTCTTGCCAGACGTCTCACTGGCTGTCTCGACATTCGCTGGCTGTCTCGCCAGACATCTCGCTGGATGTCTCACCGAACGTCTCGCTGAATATCTCACCTGATTTTTCGCTGGGTGTCTCGCCGGACGTCTAAATTAACATCTCGCTGAGTGTCTCGTTGAATATGTCCCCAGAAGTCTCGGTGAACATCTTACTGGGAGTTTTTAAAATTATACAATTATTAATTAATAATTATTGTGTTTGCGCTGAGAGCGAAAGATTTCAACGCCGAAGGCGTTGGTTACATAAACGTGCCGCATAGTGGAGTCCTTAATTTTCATTATTTGTGTTTTTATAATAAATTATCTCGATAATTAATGAACTTTTACTTCATTTTGTATCATTTAGTTAAACTAGGTCTTAAATCGATCTTTCTGGAGGTCTCGCTGGTGATTACGCTGACTTTCTGAAGGTCTCGCTGGAGATCAGGCTGACGATCTCGCTGCAGATCATGCTGACGATCTTTCTGGAAGTCTCGCTGGCCATCACGCTGACGATCTTTCTTGAGGTCTCACTGGAGGTCACGCTAGAAATCTTGCTGACGGTCTCGCTGGAGATCACGCTGATAGTTTTTCTAGAGGTCTCGCTGTCGGTATCGCTGGAGGTCATTTCGCTAGAAGTTGTGTTAATCGTATTGCTGCCAGTCTCGCTGGTAATTTTGGTAGCGATCACGGTGATGGTATTGCTGGAGATTACGCTGACAGTCGTTCTGAGAGTCCTGCTGAAGATCACGCTGACGATCTTTCTGGTGATCACGCTGACTGCATTTCTGAAGGTCTCACTGGAGGTCACGCTGACGGTCTCGCTGGAGATCACGCTGACGATCTTTTTGAAGGTCTCGCTGGTGATTACGCTGACTTTCTGAAGGTCTCGCTGGAGATCACGCTGACGGTCTTTCTGGTGATCATGCTGACTGTATTTCTGAAGGTCTCGCTGGAGGTCACGCTGACGGTCTCTCTCGTCGCTGATGATCACCTACTTCGTCCCGAACTTGTTGCAATTTTTTTTCATGCACTAAGTCAGTGTAAGATTTTCGCAATGTCGATGGGTCGGGCATTTTTTTCTTCATGTGAGTTTCCATAAAGTCTACAAATTTGACACAGTTCAACTTATCAAAAGGAATATCAGCAGCCATTAATGATCGCATAGAAAATCAATGAAGGGGTTTGAAAACTTCAAGATGGTACCTGTAAGATATCGTGGATGGCTTTTGTTAAAAAAATTTTTTTGAGTTGAAAACTTGAACTGAAAAAAAGAAAAAAATTCGCATAATTAAGGATATTTGGATAACTTGGTATAACTTTGGGTAAATGGATGAACGGAGGATATCGTCAGTAATTTTCCAACCTTAGTGTCCCCATAGATCTCTGAAAAATTCAAAGTGCTGTGATTTTTGTTTTCATAGTGTCCCAAAGCTTTAAATTCTTTGTTTTCGCAAAAATCACCATTATGAGCAATTTTTTGATCCTTATTCATTTTTTCAATAAAAAAATTTTTTTTTTCAAAAAAATTTTTATTTTTCAAATCAGAGAGATTGATTTTTATAAGAAATTTAAATAAGAAAAATAACTTTTTTTTTTAGAAAATTTTTTGTTTCCAAAATTATTTTTTTGAACTTTTTTCTTCAAATTTCGTAAAAAATCAATCTCTAATTAAGAAAAGATTTTTGAGAAAAAAAAATTTTTTATAATAATTTACCAACGGCAAAGTTCGTGTTATTTAGAAGTCTGTCACGAGTTATTGTCTTTTGTTTCTTCAAGTAAATACGCTAGTAATTGCTCTGAGTATTTGAAATATATTAAATAGTTCTCGTAATTTTCCAATTCCTCACCATGTATGCCTTAATTTTCTGGCCAAAGGAAAATGCAACAAGTGTTATTTAAACGACTTTGATTAATAAGCGTTTCGAATTTAATCGAGTGACCGTTAGATGGGGCCGACAAAACGTGACGGCTTTTCTAATTGCAGAAAGCGGTCAGTTTTAAACGATAATTGTCATCATTTGATAATCATAGATTATTAATATGAATTTCGTTTTGTTGATTTACAGAAGATATTGTTTGGCTGCAATGCCTTAGTCAATACGTGTGGAGTCATTACGGATTACGTAAATGATCGTTTGATGACTGATGCCTGCATTCAATGCTCTACTAGTTCTCAAGATAGAAATGGTGCTGTGGACAATTCTTTAGGTCACAGTTCGAATCATTTTCAATTTGATTCCGTCGCTACGGCTGAAATTGGTGAGCGGACAGCTATTGCAGTTGCTTCTACTACTCCGGATGTGGTAGTTATTCCTACTATGGACCCAATAATGACTCCAAATGCGCCAACTACTCTGGATTCTGCTTCGGATGCTGCTATCAACCTACCAGCTGCTCCAACTTCTTTTACTGCTCTGGATGTTGTAGGTGTTTTTTCTATGGATCCAACAACTACTTTAAGCGCGGTTACTGCTCTGGATGTTGATGCGGATGCTGCTGAAAATCTAATAGTTACTCCATCTTCCTTTACTACTGAAGTTGCCGCAGTGATTCCTTCCATGGATCCAATAACTCCTCCAAGCGCGTTTATCATTCCGGATACTGCAGCAGTTTTTGCTCTGGATCTGTCAACTACTCCAAGCGCGTCTACCACTCCGCATATTCCTGTAGCTGCTACTTTTGATCTCACAGCTACCCTAACTCCTTTAATGACTCTGGACATTGCAGCAGTATCTGCTCTGGATCTGACAACTACTCCAAGTGCATCTACCACTTTGCATATTGCTGCGGCTGCTGCTGTTGACCTTACAGCTACTTTAATTTCTTTACCTATTCTGGATATTGCAGCAGTATCTGCTCTTGACCTGACAACTACTCGAAGCACGTCTACAACTCCGGATATTGGTGTGGTTTCTGCTATGGACCTGACAACTAAGTCAAGCACATTGACAACTTTGAGTGTTGCTGCAGCTGCTCCTGTTAATGGTGATTTTGCTGTTCCTTCAACTTCAACATCTACTGGAAACCGAGCCATGGTTGCATTGATGGAAGGGAGTAATGTCCTTATTGAGTATTACAAAAAGAAAGATGTCTTACGGTTCATAAATAAACCAAAAGAGATGACTCGACGGCTGTTACTCAGTATAATCGGTAGAGAACAACTGAAACGTCTGACACTCACAGAGATTAAATTGAATCCACTGTTATTTGGAATTCTGAGTGCTGTTGAAAGTAAATTTTGATTTTTTTCAGAAAACTATTTATTTAGTGTTAATATAGGTATGCAAAAAATAATTAAATAATCGAGTTCCCCATTTTGTTTCAGAATTTACCTTGCAGAACTCAGATACAGAACATCAATTAACGACGGATCAATTTAATAAATGTGTGACCTCATTTCTATGTAATTTAAAGCATTCTAAAAATCCTAATTTAATGTAACTTTTGTTAATATATTTGAGATTTTGTAAAAGTTTGTAACAGGGTAAAATTACCCTTAATCGATAAGTCACCGGATATCGATAATTATTCGACATAGCACTGGCGCGTCTCGATCTTCGGGCCTAAAGGGAGAATAGGAGGGGGTGAGTTTGGGTTAAAATAGGTGAGTCGTGCAGTGGAAAAGGGAGAAGTAGTGTGACCGCCAGACTGAGTGCCACGGAAATCAAGAAGGACCGATCCCCGGAGTAGTGACGAGACGAAGGAAGCCAACTACAATTAGGACTTCATCCTCAACGAGTGAGTTAGATCATCGTTTTGTTCGTCAAGGTATCAATTATTACTCTGTGGGAAAGAAGTGGACCGCGGTTTACCGAATACGCAGTTACTTCTCCTATTTAATTATTATGGATCGTTTAATCGACGATTATTAATAAATTAATAGTGAAACATTTGCTAGTTTTGGATTTAGTGATTTTCATGGGGGTTTATACCCGAAGATCACTCAATCGACCTTGCGGGAAATTTTAATAACCAGAAATTATCAATTAATTGATTAACATCCGAAAATTTCGTTAATTTTGTTGTTGTAATTTTTATAACAATTTAACTTAGTAAAATTGATTGATTTTTGTCATTGGAAAAAAATCGACAAATTTTGATTCGTGGAATTTAAGTCAAGCGTCAGTTTTTGTGTCGCAGTAAATTCCAATACCCAAGGTCAAGCAAAACAGCTAGCGAATGTTCTAGCAATTAAAATTTGAATATTTCGAATTGTGTCAAATTTTTATAAGTGATAAAACTAGAAGAGAATTATTAATAATATTTTATTAAGAATTAATTATTAAGAATATTTTATATTAAGAAAATAATTAAGAAAATTATTAAGAGTTAATTATTGAGGATAATAAAGATTGGAAAACTATTAAATGTTTTATATTAGGAAAATTATTGAGAATATTATATTAGGAAAATTATTGAGAATATTATATTAGGAAAATTATTGAGAATATTATATTAGGAAAATTATTGAGAATATCATATTATAAAATTATTCCGACAAGTGTGAATTTAATAATTTTGGGATTAAGTCCGTGAATTAATTAAATTAATTTTTATTCTAATTTGATAATTATCGGTTTGGATTGAGTCCAGGGAATCATTTAAGTGAGTTAAAATTTGTCACCGTAAAAGTTTAGTCAGAATTAATTAATTAAACTTATGTTAATAATTTTGAACGTGATCGTAGAAGTTATATTGTGATTTGTTTAATTATCCAAAGTTAATCTAAGGTATTAAGACCTATTGTCTAAATAGTTATTGTTATATTGTTAAGACGATGACTATAGGTTACTGAGGAATTTTAATCCGTCTAATATTTTACTAAAATTGAAATTGGAAATTGAGAATCGGTTGTAAATTGAATATTGATTGTTGTTTTATTAATTTACTAATGATTGAATAATTTGATTTGGAATATTAAATTGGAATTAGTTACAGTCAATATTATATAAAGTAAAATTTATAAAGTAAAATTAATAAAAGTCAAGTTAGTAATGTGAGTGTGAGACAAGTGTGGGTTATGTGTGAGTTGCAGAGTGATTAGGTCTATGTTTCGTCGCTGGGCTGTTACTGCTGTAGCTGGTGTGGGTCATGAGAGTGTGCTGCAGAACATCTAGGTCTATGTTTCGTCGCTGGGCTGTTGTTCTGTAGTAAAGTGTGTATAAGCTGCAGGAGTATCTAGGTCTATGTTTCGTTGCTGGGCTGTTACTCCTGTGAGCCGAGTCAACGAGCCCGGTATATGATTCGTCTCTGTGCGGGTGATTGTAGGTTTAGAAATCGGGTAGACGCCGAAAAGGGGCCCGTCCCGTGTAGACGCCGAAAGCGGCACGTGTTAGAAATCGACGGGTAGACGCCGAAAAGGGGCTCGTCGAAAATATGTTAGAAATCGACGGGTAGACGCCGAAAGGGGCTCGTCGAGAATAAGTTAGAAATCGACGGGTAGACGCCGAAAGGGGCTCGTCGAGAATAAGGGAGTTGTTAAGTGTGGTTAGTGTGTGAGTGAACGTATTTTGTTAACTAGTTTTAAGTCAAAGTTTGTTAATTTTTTTTACTGTTAATAAATATCGATCGATTTTGTTAATTAAATTTTTATTATTCAACAGCACCTTCCTCCACTCTCTCTACCCTAAGATTAAGTTTTCTCAGCTCTGGACCGGTTCCAGGAACCGTGATTAAAAATCCTGGTGGCGCCCTAATAATTGCATTGTCGTTTAGTTTTGTTTAATTATTTATAAAATTGATTAGGGGCCAACCTGAGCAGGTAAAACTGTTACAAGTTAATGAATGTGAATCTATTATTATTATAAATTATTATTATTATTAGTATTTTTGTATACTAACTGAACTATTAACTTGTAACAGGGTAAATTACCATATTTAGATAAGTTGCCAGAGGTCGATAATTAGTCGACTCAGCACTGGCGCGCCCCGATCTTCGGGGCCTTCCGTGTAGTAATTAAGAGGGGAATGAAATGGGTAAGTACTCGGGAGCTGGCGTGTGTGACAATCAGAAGAGGTTCAATAACCAGCCGCACCGGTCACTGTTCATAGGAAAACAGTTAATTAATTATTCGCACGTTAATTTTGGAACGCGGCGATGAAAATTATCAAGATTGTCTTTTCAATCTTGAAGGCAAAATTATTAACTGTTTTACTGTTACAGGAACTTGTAATTTGAATCGGAGTCGGATCCCCGGAGTGAAAAAAAAACAACGGATACCAGGAAAACTCGAGCAATACCTATCCAGGAGAATTCACCAGGTTAGATAGGCATCGGGATTTTCATCGAGTCTAAGCTAAGGTACCAAATTTTATTCCGTGGGCGGAAAGTGGACCGCGGTTTGCACTCGGTCTATTTTACCTCTTCTCAATTCATTTTATATAAAATTTTTATTAATAAATAATAGTTGAACATTTGCTAGTTTGTACTGAGTGATTTTTCTGAGGGCTTATACCCGAGAATCACTCAATCGACCTTGCGGGAAAAATTTAACAACTAAAAATTTATCAATTAAATAATTAACATCCGAAAAATTCGTTAAATTTATTGTTATAATTTTTATAATAATTCACTTAAGAAAAATTGATTAATTTTGTCACTTGAAAAATAATCGACAAACTTTTATTCGTGGAATTTTGGTCGATCGTCAGTACATTTTTGTGTCGCAGTAAATTCTAATATCCAAGGTCAAATACAACTAAGCTAGCGAATATTCTAGCAAATAAAATTGAATATTTCGACTTGTGTCGATTATTTTTATAATTTATACAATTATTGGAAAATTATCGGATATTTTATTAAGAATCAATTATTGAAAATATTTTATTGTAAAAACTATTTGATTTATTAATTATAAATTTAGTAATTTTTGGGATTAAGTCCATGAAGTAATTAAATTAAAATTTACCGAAAATTAATAATAATTGATAGCGTGGGCATTGACCAAGAAATTGATTATTCTGAGTAGAAAAGGTCACAGGAAAATTTGGTCAGAATTAATTAATTTACAACCATTAACTTGTGTTAAAAATTTTTAACTTGATTGAGAAATTTATATCGTGATTAATTTAATTATCAAAAGTTAATTCAAGGTATTAAGATCTCTCGTATTGGATCAATTATTGTTATATTATTTAGACCGTGACTATAACTTACTTAGGAATTTTAATCCAAATAATACTTCAATTTAAAGAAAATTAACAATCGGAATATGAAAATTGTAATAGTTAGTTAAGGCTATTTTGGAAATAGGTTGTTAATTGAAAGTTATCGTTTTATTAAATTCTAATGATTGAATGTTTTAATGGCTCAAATTTTTAAGTTATAAATAAAAGTAAATTATTCTTAATTATTATAATCAGATAAAGTCAAATGAGTAGTGTTAGTGTGAGACAAGTGTGGGTTATGTGTGAGTTGCAGAGTATCTAGGTCTACGTTTGGTCACTGGGATGTGACTGCTGTAGCTGGAGCGGGTTATGAGAGTGTACTGCAGAACATCTAGGTCTACGTTAGGTCACTGGGCTATTGTTCTGTAGTAAAGTGTGAATAAGCTGCAGGAGTATCTAGGTCTACGTTTGGTCACTGGGCTGTTACTCCTGTGAGCCGAGTCAACGATCCCTGCATACGATTGGTCTCTGTGCGGGTGATTAAAAGTTTAGTTAGTATGGTTAGTTACTAATATTAAACGGGTAGACGCCGAAAGGGGCACGTGTTAGAAATCGACGGGTAAACGCCGAAAGGGGCTCGTCGAGAATAAGTTTAGAAATCGACGGGTAGACGCCGAAAGGGGCTCATCGAGAATAAGAATATTGTTAAGTGTGGATAGTGTGTGAGTGATTGAATTTTGTTAACTTGTGAAGTCAAGATACTGTTAAGTTTTTCTTTTTATTGTTAATAATGTAACAGTTTTACCTGCTCAGGTTAGCCCCTAATCAATTTTTAAATAAATAAACAACAAAACTAAACAACAATATAATTATTAGGGCGCCACCAGGATTTTTAATCACGGTTCCTGGAACCGGTCCAGAGCTGAGAATGCTTAATCTTAGGGTAGAGAGAGTGGAGGAAGGTGCTGTTGAATAATAAAAATTTGATTAACAATCTGATCAGTTTATTAACAACAAGAAATAAAACTTAACAAGAATTGACTTACAACTAGTTAACAAAATTCATTCACGCACACACTAACTACACTTAACAATATCTTAATCTCGACGAGCCCCTTTCGGCGTCTACCCGTCGATTTCTAACTTATTCTTGACGAGCCCCTTTCGGACGTCTACCCGTCAATTTCTAACTTATTCTTGACGAGCCCCTTTCGGCGTCTACCCGTCAATTTCTAACACGTGCCCCTTTCGGCGTCTACACGTGACGGGCCCCTCTCGGCGTCTACCCGATTTCTAAATCTACCTCCCCGCACAGAGACGAATCATATACCGGGGTCGTTAACTCGGCTCACAGGAGTAACAGCCCAGCGACGAAACATAGACCTAGATACTCCTGCAGCTTATACACACTTTACTACAGAACAACAGCCCAGCGACGAAACATAGACCTAGATGCTCTGCAGCCCACTCTCATAACCCGCTCCAGCTACAGCAGTAACAACCCAGCGACGAAACATAGGTCTAGATACTCTGCAACTCACACATAACCCACACTTGTCTCACACTCACACTACTAACTTGACTTTACTTTATAAATTTTATTTTAATAAAATCAATGTAATTAATTTCAATTAAATATTTAAATTAAATTATTCAATCATTAGTAAATTAATAAAATGACTATTTTCAACTCACAATCAATTTTCAACTAGCTATTACAATATAAAATGCTCAATCACGTTCAAAATTATTAACACAAGTTTAATTAATTAATTCTGACTAAACTTTCACTATGACAATTTTGGCTCACTTAATTGATTCCTAGGACTTAATCCAAACCGATAATTATCAACTTCAGTAATTTTAATTTAACTCCTTCACGGACTTAATCCCAAAATTTACTCAATTTTCTAAAATTATCACGAGATAAAATAATTTTACAATATAAAATTTTCAACCAAAATTCCTAATATAATATTCTTAATAATTTTCTGCTCTCAACTAATAATTTTCCTTATATAATTATTCTTGCTAATTAAATTCTTAATGTAAATATTCTTGATAATTAACTCTTAATAAATATTCTTAATAATTTTCCTAATAAAATATTCTTAATAATTATCTCTTAATAATTTTCTTAATAAAATACTGTCAATAATCTACTTCCAGTCTTATCACTTCTAAATTTGACACACTCTAAGTTATTCAATTTTGATTGCTAGAATAATCGCTAGCTGTTTTGCTTGACCTTGGGTATTGGAATTTACTACGACACAAAATTGACGCTTGACTAAAATTCCACGAATAAAATTTTTGTCGATTTTTTCCAAGGACAAAAATCAATCAATTTTACTAAATTAATTATTATAAAAATTATAACGATAAAGTTAACGGAATTTTCGGATGTTAAATAATTAATTGATAATTTCTCTCAGTTATTAAATTTTCCCGCAAGGTCGATTAAGTGATCCTCGGGTATAAACCCCCATGAAAATCACTAAATCCAAAACTAGCAATTATTCCACAATTAATTAATTAAATTAATAAAAATTATATTTAAGAGAGTAGAAGAGGAATGATAGACCGAGTACAGACCGCGGTCTATCTCCCACGGAATGAAATAAAAATACCTGAGTAATAACTCACTCCTGTTCACGTGGTGAATCCTCAGGTAACCGTCCTTTTGTTTTATTTTCACTCCGGGGATCCTTCCTTATTCCAAAATTCAGTTACCTGTAACAGTCAAAATATTAGCAAGAGTCGTCTCCAAGATTGTAAAGACAATCTTGAAAAGCAATTATCGCAGCGTTCCAAAATACACGTGCGAATATTTTAATTACCTGTTTATTTTGCAGAGTAGTGACCGGTGTGGTTAACTATCAAACCTCTTCTCATTTAGTCACACACCGGCTTCCGAGCACTTACCCATTTTACCCCCCTCTTAATTACTATACGGAAGGCCCCGAAGATCGAGGCGCGCCAGTGCTGAGTCGACTAATTATCGATCTCTGGCGACTTATCGATTTAGGGTAATTTACCCTGTTACAATAAATATTGGCCAATCTTGTTAATTAATTATTTATTATTCAGCAGCACCTTCCTCCACTCTCTCTACCCTAAGAATAAGAATTCTCAGCTCTGGACCGGTTCCAGGAACCGTGATTAAAAATCCTGGTGGCGCCCTGATAATTATGTTTGTTAGTTTTGTTAGTTTATTTATAAAATTGATTAGGGACCAACCTGAGCAGGTAAAACTGTTACAAACTTGAATACTTATTTAATTAATAACTTGAATACTTATTTAACTACTAACCTAAATACTTATTTAACTACTAACTGTGAATAGTTATTTACTGACACTTTTGATGTTCATCTCGCTAAACGTTATGCGGGTTAGTTTGCTTACCATATTACAGTAATCATAAGAATCACCAGCAATACCGCCAGCGTGATCACCAGCGTGACCTCCAGAAAGATCGTCAACCTGATCTCCAGCGAGACTCCCAGAAAAACCGTCAGCGTAATCACCAGCGAGACCTCGAAACAGATCGTCAGCGTGATCTCCAGCGAGATCGTCAGCGTGATCTCCTATAAAACCTCTAGAGAGACCGTCAGCGTAATCACCAGCGAGACCTCCAGAAAGATCGTCAGCGTGATCTCCAGCGAGACCGTCAGCGTGACCTCCAGTGAGACCTTCAGAAATACAGTCAGCGTGATCACCAGAAAGATCGTCAGCGTGATCTTCAGCAGGACTTTCAGAACGACTGTCAGCGTAATCTCCAGCGATACCATCACCGTGATCGCTACCAAAATTACCAGCGAGACTGGCAGCAATACGATTAACACAACTTCTAGCGAAATGACCTCCAGCGATACCGACAGCGAGACCTCTAAAAAAACTATCAGCGTGATCTCCAGCGAGACCGTCAGCAAGATTTCTAGCGTGACCTCCAGCGAGACCTTTAAAAAGACCGCCAGTGCGATTTCTAGCAAAATTACTAGTGAGACCGGGAGCAATTCCTTTACGCGATCTCCAGCGAAATCGCCAGCTTATCACTGTTCACTTTTAATTCATTTCATTAAACATTTTAGTTACAACACGGTGTTTTAAATTCTCTTCTTTATTTATCTAAGCAGCACGACTTGTATTTGTTTACAAGCACATTCACATCTGCAAACGAACCTGTTTTTTTTTGACAAATTTTTTATATTTTCATGTTGGATTAGCAATCTAAATTTTATTTTTTATTCAAGTTGCTGTCTCCACCTAATAGCGATAAACAAAAAAATCTATTTATTACGACCAATCAGAACGCTTGGTTACGCCTATCTTCTGTCACTCTCTTTTAAAAAAACTAAATTCTCGGCCCTACTTATGACATTTTATCCTAAATTTACCCTGAAAAAAGTTACAAGCACTTCTCGGTGCAAAGCTACAAGTTTCCTCTAAAATAGAGTTACAAATTACAATTTTTTTAAATTTACAATTAAATAACTAATTAATGACTATTAAATATACGAATAAGTTCTAGGTTGTAATCGCGTGTTTTGTTTCTTTTCTGTGAGAAATCGAACTTTTCCAATTAAATAAATATCGTTTAACTTGAAATCGGCAGTGTTGCTAAACTCATTTATTATTCTTTTTTATTTTTTTTAATTCCTATAGCTTGTCTGTGATTGGTCAATTTACATTTTGAATAACTCAAAAACTATTGAGAATATCGAAAAGCGACTAAGGAACTTTATTCTTAGAAACATTTCCTCTATCTACAGTTTACCGCTGTAAAGGTCATTCTGAATCACGGTGTATAATAGAAAAAAAAATTAGAATAAAGTAGATGAATAGGTTATCATTACTAGGGTAATGATTAGAATCACTTTACTACTGAATGGTTACTTAAAATTTAACTTCGCGTTTGGCGATAATTGAAATGCGCCCCTTTTGGCGGAAAATTGTACTTGAATCAACGCTTTTCGAGGAAATTAATGCACAGAAAGGAAATAATAAAAAAACTATTTATACTATAATCTGGTTCACGTCTTCGACCAAATAAATTCCGGACCGATCAGTGATGCAGCTATTTGAATTTATTTATTTCGCCGTGCAAGACTCACTTCTATATCGGTTCGAGGTACCTCGATCACCGGGAATAGAATGCTCTAGTGATAACAGACTACGTTAGTGCTCTTTAAAATTCTAGAAAAAGCCTAACCACGAACTTCAAAATGTTGCCTGGAGCATAATGAAACTGTCGGCGTCAAGAACGTCGAGCTTTCCGAAGATTACTGTAGACTGATGTATGATAATCTTAAGCGAGCTTATAAAGGGACTTCAATTTTAATGTAGTGGGAAAACAGATGGTACCTATGCGTTAGAAAATTCTAAAAGTTTCGATAGAATGACTTAAATTCATGTGCGTTTCACGTGATATTGAGCAACTACCGAACATGCACTAGAATGCGATCATAGGCAAAATACATGTGCTAAAGGCGACACGATTCTTCATCGGAAACTCGAAGTCTAAACGTTTTTCGAAACAAAATGTTGACATTACATGCGTCAGAACGTAACATCAAGTGTACAGCTATTATAATAATTAAAAAAAACAATCGGCAGCCGAAATGAAAGTAGATTTCATTTACGTACAGAAAATAATATAATTTTGTTATAGTATCTATATATTAGGGTGGGTCAAAAAAATCAACTATTAGGTAGATTTCATAGAAATCTATCTATTGCATTGGCCCTCATGTCGGAATTTACACGGAATTTTGTCATTTTATCTCTTATATAGTCGAGTAAGGCTCAAAACTAGCATTAGTCAAAAAGTTTATATATTTATGTATATATATATATATATATATATATATATATATATATATATATATATATGTAATATAACGCGGCTTGTGGACACGATAGCGTCTACAATTCTCAATGGATTTAAATGAAACTTGGTGCACATATTCTTTGGGTAATTACCTTGAATGAGTTCTAAGATGAGTGAAATCCGTCAATAACTTTAGAAATGGTAGCTCTTCAAAATTATCAAAATAGTGAAAAATATATGAAAATCGCGTTTTCGGTAACTTCATTTATGTATAACTTTTGATAGAAAAAAGATAGTTAATTTTTGACAAATTCATGTGAAAGCTCATAAAATTACCTTCAATTTGACGTATATAACATTGACATTTTGACCATTTTTAGTTATTTTATCAAAGTTAAGAGTTCCATCGAACCATTTTCAGGCAATGTGTAGTACAGGCGACTTATGAATTCTATTCTATCGAGAATTCTCACCAGATCCTAATGAAATTTAGTATACAAACTCCTTGGACAATATTTCAACTCGTTTATAGAAATTTTAGGTGCCAGATTTAATTATTTTTTCGTAAATTTTGAGAACTTATACAAATATATAAGAAAAACATGAGAATAGTTTCTTTCCTAATTGATTATACTTTATTTTTCAAGAAATCTACCTTCCATCTCGGCTGTGGCCGAATTGGCTTTTTTTTTTTTTTTTTTTTTTACAATTAATACGCAAAAATGAGTTACTAGGCACCTTAAAAAAATTTTCACCAAATATGAACTCTTAATTTTAATAGAAAGATCCTCCGCGTCGTAGTTTTTCATTTTTTTCTCAGTCCAATAGAAAAAAATCCATTCCTTATCATTAATTGGTCGTACAGAAAAAATTTTTTTAAGAATTTTGTAGGAAATTTAATGCTCTACAAAAAAGGTATCTTATGTTTTTTCCGTAAACCTCACCATTTCACTAATATTGAAGATTTAAGATTGATTATTTTAAGTCAAATGTCACTTTTGTTTATGAATTTTATAACTCGACAAGAAATGGCTATTATTGAATGGGCAATAGAAATTTTTGTAGCAAATTAACTGCTCTATAAAAATGGTATCTTATGTTTTGGCGATTAAATTAATCGTTCAAAAGATATTCATCATCAAACTTTCATGTATATCGATTTTAAGAGTTTTTGATTAAATAATCGAAAAATTTCAATTTAATCTATCAGTTTTGAGAAAATTTACACGAAAAAAATTTTTTTTCATCAACTGAGAAACTTCAAAATGTTTTTCAAGCTTTTTTTTATGTGTAAGTATTTTTATCTACATTTAAAAAAATAAATTGTACATTATTTATCGCTTAGTTAATCATTTATCAATAAAAAAAGCAAAGTTTTCATTATAAATATATTATGATTTCAGTTTTAGAGAAAAAAATGTCCAATTAGTTATAAGAAAGTTTTTTATTTCAATTTTCAACTGAGCTATTTATTTTCAAACAATTTTTTGTTGCAAGTAGGGTAGTTTTTTCGATGCTCTTTCACAACTTGCAATAAAAATTGAAATTGCTCTTCGTCTTTCGTTAAGCATTGGTTATATTCACTTACTAATGCGACACCTCGCTCTGCCACATCATTAACAACTTTCAATTGTGCGAAAAATTCTTTATTTTCATTATAACTCTCATCAGTAGACCATAAATCAATATTTTTGTCAAGAAAATCATACGGCAGATCAAAGATCTCAAAAAGTTTTAATGACTTCTTAGAAACAAAGTCACTTATATTTTTTTGCAGAATTAAATGTAAATTTTTTCTATCAATAATAAATCTTCTTGCTTTAGAATCTGTACCTTCGCGAGTCTTAACAGCTTCGACAATATTCTTCTTTATGTTTAATGGAACGGTATCATCAAAAAGTGATAAAATAGCAAGTTCATCACTTAAGTACCATAAATGTGAAGTCATTTTTTCACATGTAGCCAAGGAAATTAAAGAATTAATTTTACTGTACTCAATTAAATTTTTCATAAACTCTAAGTCGTGATTAGCAGCAGAAGTCGCAGAAGTTGATGAAAACCAAGCTTTTACATACACCATAACTATAAAAATACAAAATTGTCGAAGACCATCCAATTCTTTCTTAGAAAGGTCAAATTCATCTCTAAAAATAAACATTTTTAGGCAATAAATTGCCTTTGCCATCCATCTTGCATGATGAACTGCACCAGGACGCTTGAAGAAAACTTGCTCTCGTGGCATTTCTCCCAGAAAAATTAATGACAATTCCAATATTAAATCAAAAATTATCCTCTACACTTAAAATTGTATTTAAATAATACCTGTGAGTATTATTAATAAATGAAGATAGATTATTTTTTTCATTCGTAATAATATTAGCAACAATACTATCTTCAACACCAGATTTATACTTCGTTTTATCGAATGTGTCCCAAAATTTTTTGAATCTGCCAAATATTGGAACATTTGGTCCGGATGATACTGGCCAATAGACTTCGAATGCACTCCTTAAAATGATCTCATAAATATGATGGCGACATGGTAACCAAATTAATTCTTTTCCTAAGGCCTTTTCAATTTCTTTACATGTACCATGATGGATTCCTGTATAGTAAAAATAGATAATTACACTTTAAGTTCTGTATTTAATAAAAATTGTAACGCATATTTAAAATCTATAAATAAATAAAGAATTATAACTAATGGGCACGTGTCGAAAATTTAATTAATGTATGAAAACAATTCAACTAGAACGATGAAAATAAAATTTTCTTTTAAATATTTTATCATTGATTAGTTACCCGTATTAACCGCAGTCGTGTCAAAACACATCGCCTTGATGTAACTAATAATACCCCATTGATTTAACGTTGACAAGATGGTTGCTGTTTGATTTTCTGCCGATCCACTATTCATTTTTGGAACTCCAAGTAACTGCTCAGTACCAAAAGCAGTCAAAATAATCGGTAATCGATCCACAAATTTCGATTCAGAAATGTCATTCAGTATTTTCCCATCCCAATGCACGACATATTTATCATGAGCTTTGAAGTTATCTTTTAGTCCTATAGCAATGTCTTTTCGTAAGAGCATGCGAGTTCGTTGAATTGTTCGATAACTAAGAGTTGTATCTTCTACATTAACACCAACACTTGATAGAACTGGAGCAATAATGAACATCGCATTTCTACTACTAACATTAGCTCTGTCGAGTGCTGAGATAAGCTCTGGAGTTAGAATATTTATTTTTGCTCGTGTTGTCGGTATTTGAGGCACATACTCTAAATCTGAACCGAAATTTGTAGCTTGACTTAATGTAAGGGTTGAAGATGACTCTGATTCCTCACTTCGAACAATCTCATGGCTGGTTGAGGGTTGATTCAAATCTAAAATAAGCGTTGTTATTTAATTAATGGAAGCAAAAATATGGAACTCATTCATTTTGACATCAAATAAGGAACACAAAGAGTTTTTTATTTATCATCTACGAACATATTGACATTTATGATATAATTAATTAGAAAAACAATAATATACTTTATTATTCATAATTTATAATCAATTTAATTTATTTTCAATTCTGATTAAAATTTATAATAATTAAATGTTGTAAATACTCACGACTTTCATCTACTTCCATCGTATTCATAGTACTGTTTAATTTATTTGGGTTATTTGAAAGAATTTCTTTCCGGGTATCACTTTTTTGATTTGAATATAGTTCACGAATATCATTATCAAGCAGTTTTATTGATTTATGATCTACAATATCAAATAATGCTTTGATTTCATTCTGAAATATTATTACATTTTTGTTTTGGGCTGATGATTTTTTTCGCACAAAAGATTTTTGCAATTTCAACCATCGGTTATGATAGCGAAGAATTTTTTGTATTACATTAGTTGATCCACTAGTCGGAATCTGGTTGTTTTTCCATAGTTCAATAACTTGATCAGTTGCATTTTTAGCACTTTGTTTGATAGAACATTTTAACACTTTGAGCTGATAAAAAAAACACTCATAACCTCTTTCACTGTTGGCAACTTACGTTCTGAAATTTTTTGCATGGGTTTTCCGATCAAATGAATTTCCTTATCCATATTTTCGATAAATATATAAATTTATGTAGTGACCGCAAAATTTGTAAATATTTAATCGTTTTATCACATATACAAGATCATAACTTGTGGAACACTAGAAATGCTGTAGAAAAT
>RJVT01000157.1:0-193928 GCA_018835575.1 Cotesia chilonis
TCAGAATTAATTAATTAAACTATTATAATTTTGACACGTGATCGTAGAAGTTATATTGTGATTTGTTTTAATTAACAAAAGTTAATTCAGGATATTAAGACCTATTGTCTAAATAGTTATTGTTATATTGTTAAGACTATGACAATAGATTACGAGGAATTTTAATCCGTCTAATATTGTAATAGCTATTTGAGAATCGGTTGTAAATTGAATATTGATTGTCGTTTTATTAATTTACTAATGATTGAATAATTGATTTAAAATATTTAATTGGAATTAGTTACAGTCAATTTTATTAAAGAAGAATTTATAAAGTAAAATAATAAAAGTCAAGTCAGTAGTGTTAGTGTGAGACAAGTGTGGGTTATGTGTGAGTTGCAGAGTATCTAGACCTATGTTTCGTCGCTGGGTTGTTACTGCTGTAGCTGGAGCGGGTTATGAGAGTGGGCTGCAGAGCATCTAGGTCTATGTTTCGTCGCTGGGCTGTTGTTCTGTAGTAAAGTGTGTATAAGCTGCAGGAGTATCTAGGTCTATGTTTCGTCGCTGGGCTGTTACTCCTGTGAGCCGAGTCAACGAGCCCGGTATATGATTCGTCTCTGTGCGGGTGATTGTAGATTTAGAAATCGGTAGACGCCGAGAGGGGCCCGTCACGTGTAGACGCCGAAAGGGGCACGTGTTAGAAATCGACGGTAGACGCCGAAAGGGGCTCGTCGAGATTAAGATATTGTTAAGTGTAGTTAGTGTGTGCGTGAATGAATTTTGTTAACTAGTTGTAAGTCAATTCTTGTTAAGTTTTATTCCTTATTGTTAATAAACTGATCAGATTGTTAATTAAATTTTTATTATTCAATAGCACCTTCCTCCACTCTCTCTACCCTAAGATTAAGCATTCTCAGCTCTGGACCGGTTCCAGGAACCGTGATTAAAAATCCTGGTGGCGCCCTAATAATTATATTGTTGTTTAGTTTTGTTGTTATTTATTCATAAAATTGATTAGGGGCCAACCTGAGCAAGTAAAACTGTTACAGTAGGTTTTGAGGCGTGGAGGTCATCGGCATTTATAAATTTTAAGTCTCGAAGCAGTTTCGCTACGGGTTTTATTATCTCACAATCAGCTGCTAAAAAGTGTACTAAGTGGTCTCGGGCATAAGTAAGCCCGTCTCGGCTGATTGAAAATTTGATTTTTGTGTCGGGCCCCTTTGGTGGTATACTTTCGTCTGAGCTCGAGGGTGAAGATATTTTGGTCGATGGCGCCTTTCAGCAAAAATATATTCAGCCTCTTCGGAAGTTGGAGGGTCATAGGCGATGAAGGGTGGTCCGAATCGGCGGTTCCTTACGTCATTCCCCACTTTTATTCCCGCTTGTAGTTGTTTCGCGTCTAATTTTATTGGAATCGATAGAGTTTTGCGAACTGCCGAGTGATTTAATATTATCATTCATTTGTGAATTATTTAATTCTGGTTCTGTTTCGGTAAGTGTCTTATTGGTGGTGGCCGAAGCGGTTTCGGCCCTTTCGTTTATGGGTTCGCCGTTTTCGTCTACGATTTGGCCACTAGCATAGTCGTAATGGATCCCCATGGCTGCTAATTCGTCGGGAATGAGGACTCTTCCGAAGATTGGGGTTCGGGGTTCTGGACCGTCTCTTAAATATCCCGCGAATCGCGATCGGTTTAGATTCTGTGGCGTTGAAAGATTTTTGTGTGATTGTTTTTTATTTTCGTCGTGTTTATTGATGATGTTTCTTGCGTTGTTGTCTTCTACCGAGGTCGAAGGCTCTGGTTCTATGATGATGGGATTTTCTACGTCGCTGGAATCTCCGCTTCTTCCTGTGTCTTCTGGACTGATATCGCTACTTGATCCTTCCTCAGGGTTTTCGCTGTTGTCTCTGAGAAATTCGTCGACATTAGTTTCAGTTGCAGTGTCGTTGTCTAACGAGTCTTCTTCATCACACCAGAGGGGAGGCATTTTGCTTAGTGATTGGCGGATTGTTTTTGCTGTCTCAGAGCTTGTTCGTTTTAATTCGGCTAACTCTTGGGGAGTGTAGTTAAATATCGCTTCTTCTCGGCGGATTTTCTCTAGAGCTCGCTCTCGATAGGTGTTTTCCGGTGGTGGCCGTCTTTTGAGGAGTTCATCGAACATTTCTACTAATTCCTGCGTTGTTCTACGTTGCTTTTGTGGAACTCTTGTTGCGCTGTCCTTTTCGGCTTCTTCATCCTTTTCTGCCTCGTCGTCCCCCTCCTGGCCAATGTCTGGTGTTTGGTTACTCGTACTTGGTCCTGGGAGGAAAACTTCGTCGTCCCCCTGTTCTTCATTTCCGGCTTCTTGAGTCTTCGGATCTTCTGAAGTTATATCTAGATTGCTGGTTTCGTGATAATTTACTTTGGGTGGGACTCGTGTTTTTCCAATTTCTCTTTTCCTAAGTCGAGAGGCAATTGTCTCTCTTACATCGGGGGCGCTGCTGATTCGTGGTCTACTTTTAGATCCGAAAGGGCGACCGGGGCGTTTGACCGATTGGATCGCCTCTTCGTCTGAGAGCATTTTGTTTGACCTTTTTCGTTCCGTTAAAGCAGAGATAGGTAACGCTAGAGAGTTATTTTCGGTATTATTATTTGTTGCGAGTTCCGAAGATTCTGGACGTCCTTCTGGGTTGTAAGAGAGTCCTTCCGCGTATTGTTCGGTGATTTTATGGCGGACTACAACGTTAAATTTGTATCTGCTTAATTTAGAGCGCCATTTAGCTTGTCTTTCGGTGACAGTTGCGCTATCCCTCAACCAGGTAACGCAGGGGCTACTGGTTCTTAGCGTGAAATGTTTTTGGAGATACGGTCGGAATTGTTGGATTGCGTAAACTACCGCGAGGCATTGTTTTTCTACGTTCGTATATCGAGTTTCGGTGTCGTGAAATACTCTCGAAAAGCAAGAGACTATCTTTTCTCCATCTCCTTCTGGGTCGTCGTCCCCCTCTGTCGTTGCTTGACTCAGGATTCCAGATATTCCCGAGTCCGACGCATGGACAGCTAGGATGAAGGGTTTGTTAAAATCTGGGTACTTAAGAAATGAGTCCTCGCAGAGGGCATTTTTGATATCGTCAAATGCCGTTTGCGCTTCTTCTGACCATATAAAAGGTTTTGTTTTTCGCGTAAGATCTGTTATGGGCTTAGCCCTTTCGCGAAATTTTGGATGAATCTCCGATAATAATTGGCAAGTCCCATAAATTTTCTGGCTCTGTCTGGTTTCTAGGTCGCGACGCATTTTTGAGCGATGAAATCTTTTTCGGGTCTGGTTTTATGCCCTCTTTCGTTATTACGTGACCTAATAATCTACTTCTGGACAGAGAAATTTACATTTTTCAGGTTGGAGAGTGAGACCCGCTTCTCTCAATCTATTGAATAATCTTTGAACTCTCACCCCATGTTCTTCTAGGGTTTTACCATAGCTAACTAAGTCGTCGATATAAATAAATAATTCCGTCCCTTTTAACCCGCTTAAGTGGAATCCATCATTCGTTGGAAGATAGACGGAGCGCATTCTAGCCAAAAGGCATGCAACAATATTCCCAGTGGCCATCTGGGGTGGAAAATGCCGTTTTTGGCGCATCAGCGGGTGCATTGGGACCTGGTGGAAACCCATGGCGAGATCGAAGACGCTGAAGAATTAGCGTCGCCTAACTGGTCTAAAATATCGATAATTAGAGGTAGAGGATAGGCATCCCTCTAGTGATTTTATTTAGTTGCCGAAAGTCGATAACCATTCTATATTTTTTTATAGAAGGATCATTAGATTTTTTTGGTACAATCCACAAAGGTGAATTGTACGGAGAGTTAGATTTTCGAATTATTCCCTGTTTTTCGAGATTTTCAACCTGCCTGGCAATTTCTTCCCGATGTTCTGGGGGAAATCGATACTGTTTTATTCTCACGGTTCGTTGGTGGTAGTTTCAATCCGGCAGGTGAAATTTTTCGAGCAACCCAGCTTGTCTCCGGGAGATGAAAGACGTCGTGATTGTTTTTATAAGCTCTTGGACTTGCTCTTTTTCTTCTACATTTAGATGACCTAGGGGTATTTTTTGAAGTATGGTCTTAATACGTACTTCTGGGTTGGTTATACGTTGGAATTTTCAATGGAAGGGTCATCTGACTCGCCCCGTTGAACTGGGTAGGTGAACTCGAAATCTTTGAGTGCTTGGGGTCCGATGTCTATGTCGACTGGTTTGGATTAAGATTAATGACCATACACGTGGCGTACCATCTTCGACCTTGACAACGGCCTCTCCTCCAAGGACTCCTCCGGAAGGTTCATTCGGGGAAGATATCCCTCGCTCTTCCCTTTCTCGAAGCCTTGGACGGTATTGCCACTACCATTTTCATACGAGGGGTAGTGTATAGCTTGAAGAAGGCTTTGTTTCAAGGCTAAAGGAAGTTGTTTGTTGGAGAAGATAACAAAACCAAGTTTGATTGTCATACGAGATTTCAGCTTTTTCGGTTTGAGGAAATTATTTCCCAGGATTCCCACTCCGGGGAATGGTAAATCCTCCCGACAAACCTGAAATTCGACTTCGATATTGAAATTTTCATAACTACTCCTAGGGTCTCAAAGTGCTGTCGCTGAGACCTCGGAATTTCCTAGCTTTTCCAGTGTCGATAATCGTTTCAGGTTTTAAAGCGGATGCATTGATGAGGCATACATCCCCGCCTGTATCGATGAGGAATCGCTGGTATTACCTAGGAGCAGATTGCATGAGAGATATACTTTGGCCCAGTTCCTAGAGCGAGGATCTTTGCTCGGAGGACCTTCGTGGGTTGATGATCGGTATTGGTTGGATAGGTCTGTTTTTCATTACTAGAGTATTCCAGTAAAACGAGATAGTTACACGATTTTGAATAAAGAAAATTTCCGAGAATGGCTTTATAACCACCGGGTGGTTTTGGAACGAGATGGAACGTGATTTTAACTCCGAATATTTTGAGACTGATAGAACCGGTTATAGGCATTGAGCTTGTAGCGATGCCTCCAACTACTCCTGTATTTTCGATGTTACAGAGGGCTTCGTCGCATAGTTCTTCGATGCAGAGTAGTTAAGGTCAGAACCGGTGTCGAGAAGGGCGTTTACTCCGCCTTTTCGAAGTGCTGGATTTCGTAGATGGACTGTAGGGCCTCTTCCTGTAGTTAGACACTTTGGTTCGTTTTCGCTTGGACTCGTAGCTCTCCTGCGGTCATCAATTGAGGGTTCTGTTGTCCTGTTGGTGACGTCAAGTTGTTCTGGATTGGTTGTTCTGGTCTCGGTAGCGACATTGGTTCCGTCATAGTTGATTGATGTTCCAGTACTTGTTTCTGGGAATTTTGTAGAATCGATCGAGGGTATTGATTCTGATAATTTCGATATTGGCTCCTTGGATACTGCTGGTAATTGCCGGGAGTCCTCGTTGAAGTAGCCGGAGACTGGAAGGGCATACTCGCCATTGCCTCCGGTTGACGAGCGCCCGATCCGTTTAAAGGATCGTACGCGTCTCGACGTTCTCCTTTTGGGCAGAATGGACAGTTACAGACTATCGTCGGGTCAGATTTGTGCCGTAATTTTGCTTCTTCCGAATCTTCGTCTTCTTCAAAGTGTACCGCTCTTTTTGTAGGACTTGGTACTCCCGGATGATAACGATTTTGGTTATAATTTTGAAAAGGTCGCGGTTGATAATAATTTTGTGTCTTAGGCATATATTGCGTGTTTCGCTCGGTTCCGAACGCGAAAGTAGAGCCTATCATTTGTTGTTCTACTCGGTAACTTGGCCCGTAGTGACTGTCAGGAGCGTAGTCTTCATACGTGTCAGGGAATGGGTCTTCGTAATAGTCAGTAGTGTGTAATGGTCCGGAGGAGCTTGTCCTTAGAGGTTGACTGTATTCTTGGTATGTTAAAGTACGAGGCAGTTCGCGATAATTACCCCGATCATCATAATCTCGAGAAGGTCTCGGCATTTGCGGGTAATGTCTGTTACCGTCTTGTCTAGATCGTCTGTGAAATTCTACTGAAGGTGGGAGAGTTTCTCCCGGTATGAGTCCGTCGTCTCTCGTAGGTCGTCTACGTTCTGGTCTTCTGTACGCATCGTTTTCAATTGCTTTGTACATATCGTCTAGAGTTTCAGCTCTTTTTATTTTGCATAGGCATCTTAAAAAGTCTGGCAGATATTCGTACAGTGTAGTAGCTGCAGTCTTTTCGAATGTCCGTTTAACTACAGGTCTGTCATCTTCGGGAGCATTGAGTTCGATACGACGAACCATCTCGCTTAAACGATAATAAAAGTCTTCGATATTTTCGGAATCCTTTGGGGTTGCGGCGGCTAAATTTTTCTGCCAGGTGATATATGGGTCGCCCCTTTTGAGTTTTCGGCCTAAAACGAGTAGGATATCTTCAACAGAACTTAGTTCAACATGTTCGATCAGTCTTTTGGCCCGTCCATATAGTTTTTGGGCTACGCGCCGGGCGAAGAAATCTTGCTTATCTACTGGAATGCTCGGTAGCCAATTTCTAACTATTCCGTCGAACAATTCGAAATCTTTTACGGCGTTTGGACCTTCTCCGTTGAAGTAGGGAAGGGCATCATGAAGTTCTTTAGCTAGGGTTTGTATCTGAGCATTAAGGTTTTCCTCGTTTATAGAGGCATCGATACGGAAAGTTCTTCTAGCCATGACTCCAAACGGAAAGTCGTTTGAACAAGGGACGAAAAACTTTCCTGACTCGTCCTCGAAGAGTTCCACGATTACAGGGTGGTCTAATTTGAGGGAAAATTTAGCTATTCCAGGTGAGGTTTGAATTTGAACGAAGTTTTAAGAAGAAAGTTTTCGCTCAAAGAACTCAAAATAAAGAAAAATAAAAAAATTGAATTTTATGTGACTTAAATCGCGATGTATTTTTCTCGGTCACTAGGTAAGTGGGTCACAGCTGTAGAGTACAATAACCGGAGAAAAGATTAGTTATCGTGTGTATAGAGTTGTGGTATGTTGAGTACGAACGGATAGACACGGAAGAGTTGAAAG
Source organism: Cotesia chilonis (assembly GCA_018835575.1). NCBI lineage: Eukaryota > Metazoa > Arthropoda > Insecta > Hymenoptera > Braconidae > Cotesia > Cotesia chilonis. Next base: position 7,027 of record RJVT01000157.1, read on the forward strand.
ACGGGTGTTTACTATAAACAATTTCAAGATAGTAATAAAAGAAGAATCAAAAATTTTTTTTTTTTCTTTAGATTGGAATCAGTTTACACCAATGTATAAACGCTAAAGCTTGAAGCTAAATTTAAATTTTGCTTACTTAGCGGAATGTAAGATAGTGAATTAATGTAAGAGTTTTACTTTCTAAGGTTTGAAAAAAAATATAAAGGATGATCTAAAAAAAATTTTTTTTTGGTTTTAGCTTCGGGGTGGAGATTTAGGGTCGATTGGATGGAGTTTGTACTCGAACGGCGCCTTGATAGGGTTTGGGTTTGGCGAATTTTCAATATTGTTTCATAAAGTTCCGCGGCGGCTCTGACGTTTTCTATAATTTTCGGCCCACCAGCTTTTCTATCGGTTACGTTTTTCGCGGGCTTGGTATCTTCTTCCCAATATCTGGTTTCTATCAAGGGGCGGTGATATACCTTGCCGTTGATAAAATCTGAATGAACTTGTTTTAAATGATATCGATAGCCCGAACGTCTATTCTTTCCCATCGGCCTTTTGAGTCTCAAAAAAAATTTCTACAGAATCAAAAGTAAAAATAAAATGTCAATTATTTGGCACGGTAACCGAACGTAAAACAAAAAAAATTTCGTAGATAAATTGATTTCCCAAAGAAAAATGATATTTTTTTTTTTCTGATCACGAAAATATAATTCGGTTGTACGGAGAGGGGAGAAACCACTTTCTTACGATTTTCGAAATTGTATGCCCAAAAAAAACTATTAATATTACAAACGAGGGGAAAAAGAATTTTTGGGGAAAAATTTTCAACGAAAATATTCAATAAAAAAAACAATTACATACAAAAATTTTGTTATTCAAATATTAGCATCTCGAGTCAACAGAAATTCCGAAAAAAAAAATTTTTCTTTCTTATTTTGGTGAAACTTTTATTTTTAGCCAGATAAAGTGTGATCGAGGGAAGGTGCTAAATTCAAAGCACCCTTCCCAAGAGTTGAGTTTTGTGAAAGTTTTCTCAGCTAAAGAAAGTGCTCCTCAAGCACCTTTCCAGGACTGGGAAAACTTTCGTGTAAGAGAAGGTGCTAAATTTAAAGCACCCTTCTCGTAATATGTAAGTGTAAATGTAAACGGTTCAAAATAAATTTTAGCCAAAATAAGTCCTTGTTAACTAATTTCTAGAAATAGATTAAAATGATGAAAGACGAAAATAAACTTCTATAAACAAATTTCGAATAATAGAAGTTAAAATAGTATCCGCAAACTGCTTAATCAGTAAACAAAAATTCTTTAAACGGACGTACAATATTTCTGCTGACAAGAGATACACGTGCGAGTTCGCGTGATGCGAGCCGCACCTCGAATAAAGAAACGTCAGCGAATCCTTATTCTATTATTAGATTAAGAAAAGAAAATTATAATAGAAGGTGAAAAAGATAATGAAAAGAAATGATTCTATTTAAAAATTTTTTCCTTTTATAACTCCTTTAAATAAAAATGAAAACTAAATCCTTTAGTGAATTAAAACAATTTTGACGCTAACAAAAATTTGTTAAGCAAAGATTAGAATTTTCTGGAGTTAGTGATATATATGAAAAGATTTTACAATTTTTAATAAGACTTGAAAATTTATAGAATTTAAGAGTAAAAGAAACTGATAAATTTAGTTAAAAAAGAAAAGAAATTTTAAACTGTCAGAATTAAATAAAGTCAAATTAAAATTTACTTAACAGTGGAATTTACTCGATTTTAATAAGAAATTTAGATAGAAAAAAAAGGAAATTAAATGAATTTTTTTTTTTTTTTTGAAGGTTTAAATTTTCTCAAACGAAAGTTAAATAATTTCGTGTTCGAATCCCACCGCTGCCACCAGTGTTCTTTATGTTATGTCCAAGGGCGTTTTTAGAGCGGTAGCGTAAACGGTGGAGGTTTGGACTAACGAATTAAAGAATACGCAACGGAGGTTTTAATTCCGTTGTTTTAATTATTTATGTGGGACGTTTTCGAGATATGAATTTACCACGCCTTCGTTTGAGACTGACGGATTTTTATGAGAGTAGATGTACTTACTCTTTGCAGGATTTTTAGTTATTACCGGATCCGTGATTCCGGGGCTGTTGTTAGCGCCTTTTCCTGGATTGGGCCCTCAGATTGGTCCTTGCAGCGGATGGATTAGGATGGAATTGGGCTGCTTATTTTTACGGGCTTCTTATTTTACGAAATGAATTGATTCGAACGAATTTCACTTCTTTTTGATATTTATTTTTATAGACACTAAAACTTTTACACTTTCACAAATATGAATTTTAACGCAATTTAATTAAATGAATTTTATTTATTTGATTGAGCTAACGTCCTCCAGTCCCCCGTAGGGTAAAGTGCGCAAAACTAGCTTTTAAGAAATTTTGAATAACTTACTGACCGGATTCTCGCCTAAGTGCAGAGCAAATTAGAACTTTGAGAATACGACTCTCTAAGATACTTAAAATTAATACGTGGCCTGCCGGTTAAACCGCGTCCAAACTTCCTTTAAGTGCAGTGCAAATTAAAGCAAAGGACTCTACAAGGCACGGGCCCGTCAGTTAAACGCGGAAGTCAAATTAACTGAGCAAAGACAAGGCGTTGGCTGTTGATCGCCTTTTTAAATACTCGCGGTGCTGAGATTGCAGAAGTCCCCGCTAGTCAACCAGCAGTCGCGTAGCTTATTTTATTGTGGCTTTCGCGCATGGAGAAGTCTTCCATCTGCGCGGGTGATTTAAATTTAAAGAAAAATTTTGGGGTGGACATAACAAAATAATTAATAAATAAAACGTTGAAAACGTAATAAAACTAAATAGTATATAAGAATTATGAATTTGGTAATTAATTACAAGTAAAATATTTAATTATAAATCTTTACTAAAGGAATTTTTTTACAAAAGAGATTAAAAATAAAATAAAATCACCTGTAGAAAAATCTAAAAAAAAAAAAGTCACAAAGAAAAGTAGTTGAAATAGCATGCGTCACTTAATCCGTTTCATATAAAGTTTATTAAAATAAACATACAACATAGTGCAGTTTGAAGATAAAAACATTTAGTAACAAATATAAAGACCAGTAAATATTTTATATATAGAGATTCCAGTTGATAAAATTTCAACGTTCAATTCGAGAACAGGAAAATATATAACCTAGGATTTTTTTTCAGACTAAACACGTGCAACGTGCAAACAAAATACACAGGTATTGATTTTGTATTTTAATAAATTTATAGCATATAAAGAAAAAGAAAATAAATATAAGTTGGCTAAAATAAAACAATAATTATTCGTAAATACGGATTCGAATATAAACTAACATATAATAAAGTTGTTGACAGGTAGACAAGCAGTGTTGAGGCGTTCTGGTTCCATATAAAATAATATTAAATTAAATATTACAAATTTCTAATTACGAAAAAGAAAATTTTAATTAATTATCCGAGTGAAATTTAATTTAAATAATTACAAGTTGGTTTCTATTTTCGAATTTTAAGTGATAAATTAAATAAGTTAATAGTTAATTTTGGTTATCAAAAAAAAGTAGGTAATCAACAAAAATAATAATTAAAATAATAAAAGTTTAATTCCGAAAAAAAACTTGGAAGTTTTTATTGAAATTTTCTTTTGAAATTTTTGTTCCTGAAATATTTTTTTTCTTGAATTTTCAAATGGTTCTGTAATTTTGACTTCTATTTATTCTGACGGACACATAGACTGACAAAATGGTTAACACGCGAAAGCAAAACAGAGAACTGAAAGATCAATTAAGAGAAGCACAGGAAACAATCGAACAAATGAAAGCGGCATCAATAATTAGTACACAACGTCAACAAACTCAAGATATCAGCAAAAAAAAAGGCATCCCAATAATAACAGGAGACAGATTATTGAAAAAACCAATACAATTAAGAAAAGACCGATGGAGTACAGGAATTTACGCAAGCTCATCACGTGTACATCAAGATGCGGAGATAATAGTACATCAAGAGGATGTACCAACAGAAAGCGAACCAGAGATAGAGGAAATAAAAATAAATGATACATATATAACTAATGAAGAAAAAATGTGGAACTTGGACAAAAACAAAAGGAAAACATTTGAAAAAATGTATCAAGCTTACGAAGGAGCTCGCGAGGAAAATGAAATCTGGTGTTTTTACGTAAGTGAATGCTTAAAATGGATGAAAAAAGAAATATCCAAAGGAAGAAATCTAAGTCATCGAATCGAAATGATAGAAGAAATACCACTAATCCAAAATAAAATACTTGTAAAAAAATTACAGAAAGAATTAAACATACAAGAAAATGAAAGAGGAAATTGGGGGAACCCAATAAAAGATTATTTGGCTAAAGGAGTTCGATTATTTGATGATTCGACAATTATTGAAACACCAGAAAACCAAAACAAAAAATCTCGAGCATATGAAGAAATAAATAATGGACCAATGAAGGACGGAATAGGAAGATCATACCTTTACCCATCGAAAACACAATATTGGTATCAAGAACCAGAAATGGAAAACAGAGATCGACGAAATGAGCATGAAAATCGACACTCATGCAATAAGGATACATTCCAAACACGACTAGACCCCAAACAAACAATAGATGGCCAAAGATATTCACAATATATGCAAACTCTACCAATAAACCAATCAAGTTTCTACAGAAATGATTTAAAAAGAACAGCTGACAAAATAAAAGCAATGGAAACAATGATAAGAGTAAAAAATCTAAACTATTCAAAAGACGGTCTTCCAAGACAGTGGTTTAAAAGATTTACAGAATTATGCGAAGAACAAAGACTAGAATTTGAGGACAGGCTAGAATTATTTAAAATCGCATTAACATCAGAAGAGGATTGGATAAACAAAATATATATACATGGAAATGCTGGGAAGAAATCGAAGATTCATTTATAATGACATTTTGTAAAACAGTAAAGGACCCAGATATTTTGAGAGAAATATTCGATATGTACCAAGAAAGAAAAGAAGATCCTCATCAATTTGTGAAAAAAGTCAGGAATAAATTTTGGGAGCTAAACAGACAAATGTTAGAAGATGAACAAATAAATATAATAATGTCAAGATTTGATACAGAAATTCAACGCGAATTAAACACAATGCCATTAATATATAATTATAGACAATTAGCAGAAGCGATTTCAAGAGCGGAAACCAGATTGTCAAACATGAGGAAGGTAAAAAAGTAAGAAAACCAATAAGAAGACTGAGAGATGCAAAAAACTCAGTATCAGAAAACTCAGCGGACTCTGAATCAGAACCTGAACCAGTAAGACGAATGAAGAAAAATGATAGGAGGTCAAGGAAAGATAAAGAAATAAATAAATCCAAAGAGCAGAGTCATGACAAAAGGTGAGCATAATAACAAAAAATAATAATAAAAATTACAACAATTACAGATAACGATCAAATTCAAGAGAAGGAGATGGAAGATCCGGATCAGCCAGTTCAAGAAATAGTACAAGATCAGTACGAGACAATTATATATGCTTGAATTGTGGTACACGAGGAGATCATTCAATCAGAAATTGCACAGGTAAAAGGATCGATATTTGTATAAGTTGCTTTAAAATAGGTGTAACGAGAGAAACGTGCGACTGCATGGAGCCAAAAAACTAATAGAGCGAGTGCGACAAGAGCAGGAGGTTGTACTCAACCCACTCGGAGCTCCTGCATTACAGCCACCAGTCCTTTGGTTGGGGGGAGGGCTATCCTGCCACTACAACACAGAGGATGAGATGTATTTATCAGACGATCAACCGACGTCGGGTGAATCGGAAGTAGACGCGGATCGCGCGGAATTAATATCAGATTTGCTACACACAGAAACAACAAATAATAATTTAAATACCGGAAATTACAAAACAAATAGTGTAAGTGCCAGCATGGGAAATCTAATGGACTGGTGTTGGAATGATTATGCAGAAGATATAATAATCAATTCAGCTAAAACAAACAACCCAGCAGCAACACCACGAACTGGATCTACAAGAGATGGTACCAGCCAAACGGACAAAGAAGTACCAGAAGTAGAACATAATAGATCAGAGCCAGGAACTAGTGCGGAACAAAAAGTCGAAACGCTGAGACGATCCGAGATGGAAGCTCAAGTATCATCGGCGAGTAAATATTTTACATGCACAGTAAACATTTATAATAAAAAATATACAGCATTATTTGACTCAGGCGCTAACCGGAATTTTATAACACAAGAAATAGCAAGTGGAATACCAGATTATCTTAAGAAAAGTAAAATTAGACAATCAAACAGTTCTTTTATTTTAGCAGATAACTCAGTAATTAGAAGTTTAGGTACAATATATCTTACATTGGCGATTGACGGAGTTGATATTGATGCATGGTTTGAAGTATTTGATCGGATGCCAGATCAAATAATTTTTGGAATGAAATTCATGAGAGATCAGCATATTCACCTTCATGCAGATAATTTATCCCGGACATGGAAACATGACAATAAGACCAGAATAACAGACAGTGTAATACCAGGTAACAAAATTTGTACCATTTCTTTGACTGATGCCGATCAGGCAAAATTATCGAGCTTTTTAGATGCTGAATTCAATTTAATGGATCAAGCAGAGTTAGGAACGCTAAAAGGAGTCGAATACGAGATTGAGCTGAACGATTATACACCAATTCATGTGAAGCCTTATCGGAGATCACCAAAGGTCACAGCAGCTTTACACAAAATTATTGAGCAACTGTTGGACCAGAAAATTATACAGCCGTCCTGTAGCGAATACAGTTTTCAACCGGTAATGGTAAAAAAAAAATTATTACCAGGACAAGATCCAGACGACATCAAAGCATGGAGAATGTGTATAGACTATAGACCGTTAAATAAGGTAATAAAAATGGTAAATTACCCAATGCGGAGGATAGACACTTCGTTGGAAGTTATTAGAGAAGGTGCATATAGGAGCGTTATAGACTGCACGAACGCGTATTATCAAATACCCATCAAAGCTGAACATAGAAAATATACAGCTTTCGCAGTAGAAGGAATGGGGTCGTTTGAGTTTATTAGAATGCCATTTGGACTCTCAACAGCACCAGGGACTTTTCAGCGAACAATGGATTTAATTATCCAGATCTTGAAGAGACAATTACGCCAATCAGAATTACCAACATGTTGGATTAATTATGTCCATCCATATATGGATGACTGGATTGTAGCAACACCAACATTCGAAATATACTTACAAGTTTTAAAAATATTATTTAAAATTTTCAGAGAGGTAGGTTTATTAATAAAACGAGAAAAATGCAAATTTTGTGTTTCAGCAATGAAATATTTAGGATTCATCATCAAAGGAAATGACTTACATCCTGATCCAGAAAAGCTAAGCGCAATAGAAAATTATCCAGAACCAACTACCAAAAGGCAGTTGAGAAGATTTTTAGGAATGGTAAATTGTACAGAAGACATACAAAAATGATCGCCAAGATTCAAGGACCATTGACGTCAATGACCAGCGAAAAATCAGAATGGAAGTGGGGTCCAGAGCAGATCACAGCATTCAATAATATTAAAGAATTATTATTAACTACCCCAGCACTGACTGTACCAGATTATAATCTACCATTTATTTTATATACAGATGCCTGTGATACGGGAATAGGAGCAGTACTTACTCAACAAGGACCTGATCGAGAATATCACATCACGGCAATCAGCAGATCACTAAATGTACATGAGAGGAATTATACCACCACCGAGAAAGAATGTCTTGCAGTTATTTGGGCTTACCAGAAATTGCGAGGATATTATGAAGAGTATTCTGTAACAGTTGTAACTGATTATGCTAGTTTAAAGTGGTTACAGAACGTGAAAAATCCTCGTGGAAGATTAGCGAGATGGGTAGCCGAATATTCACTATCGAAGGTAACCATTGTTCACAGACCAGGTGTAAATAACGAAGCTGCTGATGCTCTATCCAGAGCTTATGAGGACATTGAACTTGAGGAGGAAATAGTCAACCGGATCAGAGACATTAAACAACAATGGTACGATCGAAAACTGAATGAGGTCAAGGCCATTCCAGACCGATTTCCTCAATGGAAAATTGTAGATGATGCCCTATATTATTATCGACCTAGGCATCCAAACCAGTTGTTCACAAGCGCACCAGAAAATTGGAAAGAGGTAGTCAAGCCGGAAGAGCGCATGTCAATAACAAAGGCGCATGACGAGAAAATATCTGGACATGGTGGCATAGCAAAGACATATCATTTGGTAGCAAGCCATTATTATTGGCCTACCATGTATTTTGACGTTTTAAAATACGTAAGCGAATGTGAAGTGTGTAAGTTACACAAACCAGATACAAACCCACCAAAAATGGCACCAGGACATCGCCTATTACGGAGTTATGGGAGAGTGTGTCATTAGACACAATAGGACCATTACCTAGATCAACAGGAATGAAGACACATGTGTTTGTATTATGTGACACTTATTCACGTTATTTAGAAGTTCAACCAGTATCTGAACCAACAGGAAATAAGGTAGTATTTTTCCTAAGAACTGTTTTCAATCGATGGGGTTATCCACGAGTTGTTGTTATTGATAATGGGACCGAATTTGTTAACTCGACAGTGACAGACTATTTACAGGAACATAATATTATCCATGAACTTACACCAGCTTACCACCCACAGGCTAATCCTGTGAAAAGAATAAATAGAAATCTAAAATTACTAATTAAAACTTTTCTTACAGAGAAACATAATAAATGGGACCAGAATTTACCTGAACTTGTATATGCTTATAATACTTCTGTTCACAGCTCTTTAACAGTAAGTCCAGCTTATTTGAATTTTGGTCGAGACCCAAGGTACCTAGATCTACATAGAGGGGGAGAAGTTTTAACCGAATTAGGTAATGAGGATCATCGTAACACAGTATTATCTTTAATTGATGAGCTCAGACACTATATTAAATCATTTATGATTAAGGCGCAGTTAAGACAAGATCAGAACAACCTGATCAAAATATTGATATAGCTATTGGTACTGAGGTATTTATTAATAATAAAAAGTTAAGTAAGAAAGTTGATAAATTCTCGAGTAAACTTATACCAGCGCGTGAAGGTCCATATTTTGTACATAGTTTCTTTTCAAATAGTATGCTTAATATCGAAGACCGTGATCATAATTTTATAGGTAGATTCAGTATTTCTGATCTTAAAATACCGAGACGATCAAACCGAAAAGCGAAACTAGTAGTGACATACTTAATAAATAAATACTGTTGTTATATTTTGTATCAAACTATATAAATTAATACCAACCAACACCAATATATGTGTTCATGGCTTAATATGTAATTTTTCTCAGGATGGAGCGTCTGAAGTCCATGTTATCCCCATTAGACAAAGAGGAGAAGACGCCGGAATTAAAATCAACCATCAATCTCATCCAAAGCCAGAAGTATAATGGAATGATTGGTGATAAACAAACCTACTGGACTAACCCTGTATTCACCAGCCCAGCAGCATTTTTGGGGTTTGACATTCCAATAACTGATAATATTATATTGAAATCAGGTTTTCATCGAGCTAGTAGCAACAACAATGTGCTAATTTATGAAGAAGCTAGTTCCGTACTCGCAATACCAGAGACACCTATAGAAGTTCCAGCAGAGATACCAGTAACCAGAGTGCCGTCTTTTGTGATCTATTGTCAACAGGTGATCGGCAAGAGTGTTCAATCAACCAGTGTCAATTTACGGGAGTTATTATCAAATGCTGATTGGAAGGACGTAATATCAAAAGTAGCCGCTGATATAACTCCAAAAAGCTATCGTAATGTCGCGACGCAGACAATTGAGACCAGACTAACCGTCGTACTCAAACCAGGTTGCCTGAAGTGCAAGAAAACCGGGCACGTAACCAGAAAATGTCCAAACTTATTGACTGGAGATCCATACTGCACCAACTGCCGTAGATTGGGTCACACCAACAATAGGTGCCCCTATCAACCAGCATCAGCAGCGGGGTACCATTGTGTGAAAGGGTATTGTTACAATTGTTCAACTCAATATCCTCTTTACAACGATCAATGTGACAAGTGTCTTGAACGAGTGGAGATGACCAGAGTATCCAGAGGAGCATACTGGATTTTACCACCATAAGGACATCGATGTGACCAGTGTTTCAGTGAAACTACATTTAATATATACAGACAATAAGCGTATTATTAAGTGATTAAAATTGCTAAAATTCTCTAGTACTATTATAAATTTATTTTTAGTTTGATTATTTTTATTTTTACTTTTTTGAAATTTTTAGTCCAGTAATTTACTGAAATAATTTATTCTTGGGAGTTTCTGATTTAAATGTTTATATCCCAGTATGAGTTGTTAAAGTGGACTAAGTAAACTCATTATATGTTAACACATAACAATTAAGTTAGTTATATTTTTGTTTATTTTCACTTTTGCTTTCATTCAACTATTGAGTCAAAGACTTATGACAATAACAATAATTTAAGCTAAATTAAATTTAATAATTTATATCAATATTGTATAATATAATCAATGATTGCTAAATGATGTTAATCAGTGTACCTGAATTTAAGTTACCAGTTTAATTAGTGCTATTTGAACAAAATTGTTAATTATTATAAGATTATTTACACTGAAGTATACACCAGTAGAGTCAATTGTAAAGTGATACTTCAGACACCACGTATGAATGACATTTATTGTATTTGAATGAATGGATTAATTGTATGACTGCAACCCAAGTAAATCAGTGCTTAGTTTTACCCAGGTCACAGTCAAGCAGGGTGGTATGACGATGTTCGTCATCGATTAAGCTCGAGTAGTCTCGGGCATAGTCGAATGCAATGGTGACATGGTCACCGAAGCTATATAAGCCTGAGTAACCATGCTGAAGAAGCCCGTAACTTGTAGCCAGTAACTGTAACTGTAACTGCTCGTGAGTCAGCTCACACAGCCTTTTGCTGCTGATATATTGCCATAAGCCTATTGTGCTTTAGCTCAATTTACGACAATTTGTCATCATAATTAATAATTATTAGTTTGTTATACTACAGCACTTCGTTGCATAATTAAATTATGAGTATCTTTAACTCCTTTTGGATGAATAATTGGTAAATTGAGCAAGCAATAACTTGTTATTATTGTTTTGTAATAAACAACCCTGTTTTGGCTGTTCTGTGATAAACATCCTAGTTTTGGCTATTTTGTGATAAATAATCACATTTTACTTAATTGATAATCTGATCAATTAATGTAAAATACATCAGTTTATTTTAAATCTAACATAAAGTATCCTGATTTACTACACGTTTGAGAGTGAATATTTTGCTAAGTTGAGCAACAAGTGGTGATTTCACATTAATTTGTTTAATTTGAAAAATCAGTTGGTAAACCGAAGACTGATTTAATTACATCATTTCTTCGACCACATCAATCGATCCTAGGCTGAGGTTGAGATTGATTCCATCGCAACGTGAACCGAGGCCATATTCCAAATCAATCCAGGAAGCTGACCATCATCTCGAACTTCAATTAAGTCAAGTACCATTTATTGGTGTTGGTAATTAGTTGTTTGTAAGGCTTTAGTTCGAGGTATTTATCTTTAGATTAAAATATTAACCGGAGTCTCTGTAGTCGGCAGAACTCACCAACTTGAAACGACCCTGAAGGTAAAATCTAAAGCATCATTTTAGAATTTAATTATTAATTTAATCAATATTTAATTTAATTAAATTCAGTCAAATCCACAACGTTTCAATTAACAATACTAGAATTCAAATTTGCGCGCGCAAGCGCGCGCCTTACTATAGCGTTTGCATATATTTTCATGCTTATGACATATTCAATTGTCATTGTGACGTTGGCTTCAACACATTTCATAGATAGTTTGTTATGACAGTGTAAAAGTGTTATGTCAGTGACCGCTGAAACTTGCTATAGATGTAAAGCTGTTGTAAAGACTGCATTTACTTGTGAAAGTTGTGTTAAATCATTTCATCAAAGTTGCGCCAAGGACTATATAAAAGGTCGGCCTCCAACTGATTGTTGTAGAACTCAGTTTGCACATCTTCTGAAAACTCTTGACTTAAAAACTCAGAACTTAAATAATCGTCTGAACTCATTAAGATCAGTAAAGTCTCAAAACTCTTCAACATCAAGTTTTAAATCAGCGAAGTCCTCATCAAATTCATCTATCAAATCAACCAACGAAAAGTCAAAATCAGGTTATCCATCACCAATTACTCCAACGTTTCTATTATCACCGACTCGTGATACTATTTTTTCACCTGCAACTATGAGCACTGCAACGACTAGTGACAATCAAAATGAGATTGAGTTAACTACTACAAATTTAATCCAAATTGCTGATCCAGAATCTCAAGACACGCTTCCTGAGGGATGGTCTACTATGTCAAACTCTGAAATGTTAACAGCTGTAATGCGATCTTTATCTTCTCAAAAAGTAGCATTAGCTCAGATCCCTAGTTTAAATAGTAGCTTAATAACCATGTCTGCTAAAATAGATAACCTTGGTAAGCATATAGACAACCTTCAAAATGAACAAACCAAAGCTAAAGAAAGATTAGCTGATTTGGGTAGCAGTATAATTACAAATTCTCAAAAAATAAATGATGTCAACATGGAACTTGAAGCGCTGAAGACAGAATCAACCAAAATGGCCAAAACTCTGGCGGGTGTTTTACAAAGTAAAACTTCAACACCTTCGTCTTCGTCTGAATTAGTTATCTCCGGTATCCCAGATTCAGTCTCAACAGGATCTACACCAATGGATATTGCTTCAAGTGTATTTAAAGAATTAAATATATCAGAATTAATTCCTAATATACTTTCAATTAGGAAAATGGAGAAAAAAGCGACTAATGTAGATAGTACTATTAGAAATCGTAATATTAATAATGTCACTAATGTCACTAAATCTAGACCGGTTTTGCACACTTACATTCTTAAAATGATATCACCCCAAGTTCGTGATCACATTATTCACATAAAAAGAAAACACAAAATATTAACTGTAAAAAATGTTTTTCCAACTCTAGTAAATAACTCCTTTAAAGGCAACATTTATTTAGATGAATTTTTACATCCAGAGATGCATAAATTATTAATTAGTACGAAACTTAAAGCTAAAAATTTAAATTTTAAATATGTTTGGGTGCAAGATGGATCTATTTTTGTTAAGCAAAATGATAATTCGAATAGAATTAAAATTAGTTCTGAAACAGAGCTAAGTAAACTTGATTAACATTTTTCTGATTTAACTGAAACTAACAGCTGTAATTCTAAGTTTATTAAATTATTAAGTTTAAATATAAATAGTGTAAATAGCAATATTAATCAACTCACTAATTTAGTTGCTGAGATTCAACCTCATATTGTTGCATTAACAGAAACTTTGCTTAAGCCTATCATTAACGACTCCTTATTTAATCTAGATAACTATACAATTTTCAGACGAGATCGTAACGTTACTCACTCAGACACTGGTCGACTATTAAAAGGCGGAGGTGTCGCTTGTCTAATCCATAGAACAATAAAAGCTAAATTACTACAAATATCTACCTCAGATCACCTTAATGAACCCGAATTCTTGATTATCGATATAACTTCAACATCTGGTTCTCATATTATACTATCAGTCATATATAGAAGACCGGGAGGAAATCTCTTAAATAATTTCTTTGATATCCACTCAAAATTAACTACTAATTGCAAAAATTTCATTATTACAGGTGACTTAAACTGTGACCTATTAGATTCAACTTATACCTCCAATCACCTAAAAACATTTATCTCAGAACTATCAATTTATTGCGTACCCTACAACTCAACTCATCATATTAGGAATAAAGATTCTTGGCTGGATGTAGTATTATTAGATAATAAAAGTAAACTTGGGTCATTTTATAAATCGAATCAACCATTTATCAACGGTCATGATTTTTTATACTGTGAACATTTGCTCGAGGTTCCTAAGCAAAACAAAAAAATACTTACATACCGGAGATTCTCTGACATAAATTACACTGCGTTATCAAACTCTCTTATGCTGTCATTAAAAATAGGAAGAGACTCTCTGAATGAGCTCGATCCAAATTCTCTACTTGATCTTTTTCTAACCAATGTTATAAATGTCCTCGATGAGTTTGCACCATTATACTCGCGTACAGTCGTTCGTTCACTTAATCCATGGTTTACTAAAGATTTAAAAATTAAATGTAGAGAACGTGATGCGGTCTATAAAAGAGCAAAAAGACATAACGATATGGATCTTTTTCAAATTTTAAAAGAATGAGGAAAGAACTGAAACACGAATTAAGTCGTGCTCGTGAAAACTATTTAAAAAACTCACTGTCTAATCTAGCTCACGGAACTCAAATTTGGAGTAAGCTAAAACACCTAGGCCTTGTAAGGCGTACTTCATCTTCTCCTCTAAATCATTTTGAACCGTCTGACTTAAACGAACATTATGCAGCCATGGTACGTCGACACCCAGCATGTGACCAACAATTTGTAAATTCACTTTTCCAATTACATAAAAGTAAAGTAAATTCGTCTTTTACTTGGACTGAAATAGATATAGTTGATGTGACTAAAGCTCTTCACTTTACTCTTCAAAAATCTAAAGGGAATAGTCCAGATGGACTTGATTCGAGATGGTTAAAAAATCACGTACCTCAAATTACAATCTTTCTTACAGCACTTTTTAATCGGTCATTAGACACTGGAGTCTTCCCTCATATATAGAAAGCTATATTTATAATACCCATCAATAAAGTAACTCCCCCAAAATCTTTATCAGATACGCGCCCAATAGCTAATACATCTCATCTGAGCAAGGTCTTTGAGAGAATCATTGCAAATCAGGTAATAAGCTACTTAGAAGATAATGAGCTGCTTGATAAATATCAATCAGGGTTTAGGAAACATCATAGCACTCAATCAGCCTTACTAAAACTTATAGATGATATTAGGCGTTCTATGGATGAAAACAAGTTAACTATTATTGTCCTATTTGATTATGTCTAAAGCTTTTGATTATGTTAATCCAAGAGTTATTTTGATTACACTAGTCGAACTCGGTTTTTCGAGTGAGACCATTTCTTGGTTTTTCTCGTACTTGACAAATCGAACCCAATCAGTTGTAAATGAATTGGGGTTACCCGTAAAATTCCTAGAAACTACCTCTGGAGTCCCTCAAGGCTCAGTTCTTGGACCGATATTATTTCTAATAGTAATGAACTCGGTAGCTAAACGATTAATTTATACAAATTATGGTCTGTTTGCGGATGATCAAATAATTTACCTTCATTTCTACGACTATCAACTTCAAGACGCTATTAGACAAATTACGATAGATGCTCAGGCTGTTGCTGATCGAACAAGAGAGAATGGCTTGCAATTGAATCTATCCAAAACTAAAACAATGATTCTCGGCTCAAGTTTTAGGCTAAAAAAGTTACAAGCAAATGGTATTCCACCAATTGTCATTGACGGATTTGCACTTCCTTATGTAGAGTCAACTAAATATTTAGGTCTTCATATTGTAAATAATTTATCTTGGAGTTTGCATGTGTCAAAGTCTGTAAATAAAATTAATTCAGCGTTATATAGTTTAAAAATAAGAAGAAACATCTATACTAAAGATATTAGGAGGTTATTAGTCTCAGCAACTATATTACCACTTATTGATTATTGTTCTATAGTATTAACTAGTTGTACTGCTGATGAGAATTGTAAATTACAACGCTCATTAAATACAGCGATTCGTTTTATTTATAATTTGAAAAGGGATGAACATATTACACCATATAGACGAGAGCTTGGATGGCTATCAGTTAAAAGCCGCCGAATGTACTACTTAGCATGTTATTTTTATAAATTGTTGAGTATAGGTAAACCTAGCTACTTACGAGAACTATTCATGGAAGATATTGATAATAGACATTCTGTAAGACTTGCAGCAAAAAAGAATTACGTAAATTTTAAGTTACCCAAATTTGCTACTACTATCTATGAGTTATCATTTGTAGTTACTTGCATTCGTCTTTGGGAAGAATTACCAAACGATGTGATAAATGCTCCCAGTATAGAAATTTTTAAAAATAAGCTTTACTATTACCTTTTTAACCTAGACATCTAAATCCAAAATAAGTTTTCAGTTAAATCTTTAAAATCTCTAAAATTTTTGATAAATTATTAATTTAGTAAAACTATTAAATTATTAAAACTAGAATCTTTATAATCATAATCATAAATATTGTAATCTATTAGTTTCCATTTTCACTCAATTTGTTTCCTCAAAATTAGTATATAAGCAATATTACTTCTTCTATTATCTTATTATGTATAATTATTTATAAGTTATAATTATTACGTTTAATCATAAAATTTAAAAATGTATTGTTTTCACAAAATGTATATTTTTCCATTGCCATTTGGCCAGTGAAGGCTTTGGCATAAATCAATAAATTCAATTCAATTTAATTCAATATTCAACCAATCACGTTACGAATAGTTTGCGGACACATATATTTACATATTTTTCATCTAAATTAAAGAATAGACTAGAATTTAATTTGCGCGTACAAGCGCGCGCCTCATATTTGTTGTCATGTATATTTATGTGTCGTTTATGTATATTATATTCACTTTCAACCAATCATAATGAGAATAGTTATTTTCAACCAATCATATCACGAATAAATTGGTTTCACATACATTTCATCTCTATTTTAATATTAAGACTAGAATTTGAATTTGCGCGCGCAAGCGCGCGCCTAAATATAGAGTTTGCATATATTTTCATGCTTATGATATATTCGACCAATCACATCACGAATAAATTGATGCCTCATATATCCATCTCTATTTTATATTAGGATAATAATAATTAAAATTACAATATAATATTAGAAAAATTATATTAATAATATAAAAATATTTACAATTACAATATAATATTTACAATATAATAATATTTTTCAGTAATACAAGGATCAATCAACCACGGCATCGTGTGATTCCAGTTCCACAAAGTTTTGCTGATTTGCATGAATATTTCCTTATGGAACAGAAGATCAACGGTATTTATTTAGCAAAAGTAATGGGGTCCGACAATTCCATCGGATACCTATTCGGAAACTCCAATTCAATTACAAAACTTGGTGAGGTCCGTGAGTGGCACGTCGACATTACATTCCAGGTAATTAAATTGTTTGTAAATACTGTTTAAAAGTTATTGATATTATTATTGTTATTTTCAGTGCGTTCCGATGATTCCATCTATTTCCTTACTGTTGACAATTATGTGGCGTCGAGGAGCTGATGTAATAAGAAACTTTTTATATATTGTTATTATTATTATTATTATTATTATTATTTAAATAATTTAACTTCCATAGGGTATTCCAGTTTTGTTCTGTTTATGTGGAAACAAATCTACTCCATTATTCTGCTCAGTATGGGAATGGATCCTTGAGAAAGCTCCTCAAGTGGCAACAAATCTAAAGGAAGTTGTTTGCGATTGTGATGGGGCCTTACTTGCATCTATTCATCAATTATTTCCTTCGGTCCGTTGTAAAGCGTCATGGATTACCGTTGCTAGGGTAAAAATTTTTCTACTATAATAATAATAATGATAATCATAATTTAAATAACAATAATAATCAATTTTTTGATTCATCTATTTTTCAAGCTATTCACCGTAGTTGGAACGGTATGGATTTACCTAAGCGCAGCCACGCACAAAGTGTAATTTGTTATTACACTTGTGCGTTGGCATTTGTGCCTCTTCATTTGGTGATTGATGCGGTAGAAGTTCTTGTCTCGATGATAGAATGTCATGTTCCGGACAATATTCATTTTTTGCAATTCCGCCAGTTTATTTTGGAGTCATTAGCTCCACAAGCAAATAACTTCTCAATTTGGACTTCATCGAGGGAGTGCACGATTTTGGGAGAAACATTTAACAAATGCCTTCTCAAACATTTCGGCGAGCTACACCCATCAATGCCAACTTTTCTTGGTAATTATGAATATAACGAAATTAAATATTTTATTATTATTATTATTATTATTATTATTATTATTATTAATTTATTAATTTAAATTTAGATCTTATCTAATAAATTTATTCTTTTTAGGATGTTGATTATTTTATTGTGATTATTTTTATACAAAAATATTTATAAATAATTATTTTTGATTTTTCAGATAAACTGTCAAAGTTCATTCAACGGTGTGAGTCCAAGATGAGTAAAGAATCTCCATCTACCTACGAAATGAATCGAGCGTTCAGCATTTTGAAGGATCGATTACTGAATGGTCGGTGTAGTTTAAAAGACTACATCCAAATTGTAGGCTATTCTAGACAATCCATCAAGTCATTAATTGACACTGCTGTGGATCGTCAGCAATGTAAGTCTAAAAATGAAACAATATTTAAATCTTTAATTGTTGAAAAATATTATTTACTTGACATTTTTTCGTTTTTTTCTTTAATTTCAGATCGTTATGATACTCAAATGGAAAAAATCGCGCAAATCAATCGGTTGGGTACCCATCGTGAAGTGGTGCAAATGGATGTCGATGGAATCATTAATAATAATTTGAGAGATGTAATTATTGATCGAGATAGCGACAACGATGAGGATACTGAAACTCTAGAAGTTCCGGAAGTTCGTGACGCTCCGGAAGTTCCGAACCTCCAGAAGTTCTTGATGCTCCAGAAGTTCTTAATGCTCCAGAAGTTGTTAATGCTCCAGAAGTTCCGGATGACGTTTACTACCAAAACGAAATAAAACTTGCCGACGATCCGGAAGAACCTCCCTGGATCCACAATTTAAGCTTTCAAGTGAACTTCAACGATGAGGCAGCTAGTAATGAAGAGGAGCCATGTTGCTTATGTTTTGTAAACAAACGGAAAGTGGCTTTTTTTCCTTGTGGTCATCGTTGCTTGTGTCAAGAGTGCGCATTTAAGCTACAAAAACAGTGTGAGCATGAAAATCGTCATCGACCTGAATATCGGGCCTCATGTGTTTTATGCAAAAAAGCAAGTACAGCTTTAATTGCAATTCGCTGCTAAAAAAAATCAACATTTTCATTTTTGTAAGTATTACAAAAAATTCTTTCTCTTAGTGCTTAATGTGTGCAAAGTACTGCAATAATGTGTCATTTATTTTATAACTATGTTATTATTTTTCTTAAAGATGATTTTTATAAGTAATATTAGCTTTCTTACTTATTATTACTATTTTTACCTTTAGCTTTCTTCACTATTATTACTATTTTTATAAAAAATAATTGTTTGATTTTAATAATGTAATAATAACTATGTACTATGTGCCTTTAAAAAAATTAAGTACTCTTAACAATATTATTAAATGTACATAGATACATTGAAAAATAAAAAAAAAATTATGTTGTGTGTGAATAATAATAATAAAAAAAAAAAATTTCTTGTACAACTTTATTTAACAACATATTTTTATACAAAAATAATTTAAATTAAAATACTAAATTAATTAAAAATTTGAGGAATTTCAGACTAATTGTCAAATTGAAGATGGACAAAGACCGTAAAAACATTAACGACAGGCAAAGCAAGGGACGTGCTGCTACGCTGGGCAAGGACAAGGGCAAATACACCGAAGTTGATTTATTAATTTAAATTTATTTCAATTTTAATGAATTGTTTTCTTGGTCAATTTTTCTATCGTCATCTCAAACTGGTGATGAAGGCTTGTGGATTATAATTGACTTTATTGGTTGAATAGTTTCTGAAATAAAATTAATTTTATATTTTAAAAATTTTATTTTAAATATTTTTTTTTCTGGAGAATTTGTCGTTGTTCATGCAAGTTATCAATTATACATCGGTGAAGATGGATTTATTGCTCCGAGAGCTAAAATTGATGACGGAATAATATGGCTCTCAATTATTAAAGCTGGTATAACAAAAACTAATCTCCTTCAAATCATAAATAATAACAACATTTTTTTTTAATTAATATTGTTTATTATTTTTTTTATCGTATTTTCTTCTCGGTTTAAATGCTGGTATTTACTTAACTAGTACCGGAGAAGATATAATCAGTACAGGTCTGCTATAAGCTGAGGTCTTTTTATCTATGGCAACAGTCATGAGTTCTTGACAAGAACCTTAAAAAAACTTTAGTTTCTCTAAACTCACAGGGACACACTGTGCGGTATGATATTGTATTTCGATCATATCGAGTTGATAATCAGCTTATTAATGTTATTAACTTTGTAGATAGAATAATAGAGCAAACCAATTGTTGATGCAAAAAATGTGTATTAAAGTATTGAATGTCTAGTTTTTTATTTAGTAGTATATAAATTTTAGCTCAAGTAAGAAATATATTTTTGTTCAAATAAACTAATTTCAAGTTATTGAATTTATCAGTGAATAATTATTATTCTTAATTAAAAATCAATTAAATAAAGATAATGAAGAAAATTCGGTAATTATTTACAAATGGGGTCCACCCTATTTTTTGCCATATCTAGGCGAATAATTAACATTTTCAAATTTTTTTTATGATTCTGCTTGTTTTTACGGCGCATTTATGATAAAAAATGTCGTGAAAGAAAAAAAATTAAGATTTCGATTCTTTTTTGCCTTCAAAAGTTGCAAAAAATCTTGGCTCTCATGTTTTTGGATTAAATTTCTATTTTTGATGTTTTTGATATGTATTTTTTTGAAAAGTACATGAAAAAAAACGAATAATTAAAAAAAATAAGTTAAATATCGCAATTTTCTAGAAGATTTATAAATTTTTTTGAAAATTTTTTTAAATTGCGATAATCAATGTTTTTTTTTTTTAATTGTTCATTGTTTTATGTATTTAAAAAAAATATATCAATAAAATGAAATAGAAATTTCGTGCAAAAAAATTAAAATTAATATATGGTGAACTCCACATGTAAATAGTTACCGTTAAAAAGAAATGACAACCTTTTTAATTAGATTTAACTTTATAATTACAAATATATGCAAGCAACTTTGTAATTTTAAAAAATAATAAATTCGAGAAATAATTTTATTTATTTTGGAATTTTTTGTAATTCAACAAATTATTTACATTAAATTTTTTGAATTTATATTTTATTTTGATCTTAAAATAATGCTTATAAATATATTATTAAAATTAATTTTCTTACATTTGTAAGTAATTATATAGGCAAAATATAGAAAAAGGGTTTACAAATGTAAGTACCGTTTTTTCTACATAGTTCTCGTAAAAAGTTTTTTAATTGTTTACTTTGTTATCGACTCAACAACATGAAAATTTCTTGCTTATCGACAATTTCTTTTGAGTAAAGATGTCTCTGAATATTGCAGTCATTGAGTAAACATATTATAGTTATGGAGTAAAGTTGTAGTTGAATGCAGATGTGACTGAATAAGGTCGTAACCTCATGGTTTGAGTAAAGAAGTTTTGAGTTGATCTGTATCGGTGCCGAAAAAACAACGTTGCGATCAACAACTTTTATTCTTACCATGCTTCAATTTCAATTCATAAGCTATAACTTTTATTTATAGACGCTTTAGGTTATTAAGCATAAAAATAAATAATATATATACGCATTACTTCAAGAATTGTTGAAATTTTATATTTACTTGCAAATTGATATATTGTGGAATTACAACCAATAAATATAAACAATCTAAGTTACTCTGAAAACACTCATTGTCAATGTTATTACAACAAGTTTCGATGACATTAATGCAGATGTCGCTCTGTGACTCTGCTAGAATAACAAAAAAATGATATGAGAGCGGGAAATACGGACAACTGAAGTTTAAATTAAATTAACATAATAAAATATTGTTTTGGTTAATTACTAATAAATATTAAATACTATAATTCCAATAAATTACAACATTATTTCATATTTATTATGGAGCGAAAATTTATAACGTCACAATATTAGTAAAAAACATTTATAATTTTTTAAAATCGTATATTGTTCTAATAAGTTAATAAAAAGTCGGGTGCATGGTGTCAATAGTTATGAATATTTTATTGACAGATATGAGTAGAGTGATTATCATTTTGATAATATCTTAAAAAGCACCCCACGCTTTTTTTAAAATAAAATACATTTTTTTTTATTTACACTATTATCAATTTATATTTATTGAAATTTTTAACACTATTCTTAATTTACATTTATTGAAATTTATTTTCTATTTTTTTTAGTTTGGTTTTCTATAAAAAGCGTGTTTTTAGTTTTTTTAAACTATTATTTATTTTTTAGTTTTTAGTTTGGTTTATTTATGAAAGCGTGATTTTTTAGTTTTTCAAAACTATTATTTGTTTTGTTGAATTAAAAATTCTTTTTGGTATTCGAAAATTTGTTAATATTAAGTAAATCGACTAAAGATAATGGTTGAAAATTAAAATTCCTGCCTTATCGATAATAGAGGCCGCAGGCGCGCAAAGTACCCACGGAGAGTTACATACTGACATACTGACATACTGACTGACCGTTACCAAGTTGGCGCCGAATATTAATTTTTTTTCAAAAACCATATGTCAAAAAATTGCTCATGAATTGCTCTTTCGATATAAACAATTGCTCTACTGCTATAATTAATAATTAATTAATTAATCGTAATTAAAAAATCAAAAATTAATTTCCAATTATCTCTAATTGTGAGAATTTATTTTTATCGTAATAGGCGCCAAAAAATTGCTCATTCTTTTTTCTATTAGGAATGATAGCTATTTTGCGCATAAAACGGATTTTAATTAATTAATAATATAAATAATTATTTTGCACCTTTGGACCTGTGAATGACAATTGTGACGTCATCGTCGCGACAATTTTATTGTAGTTTTATATGAGGACAAGCCATAGTGAGACATACTAAGATACATGCGTATATGTCCATGTAAACAAACTTTTTATGGTTACTCTATTTGGGCTAAATGTTTAATTATGAAATAATAATTATTATTTATATAATGCTAAAATTAAACAGTAAATTTTCTTTCATGAAGTTATCTAATACTAATAGAGAAAAGCAGTTTTTTTATCGTATCCAATAATAGTGGATTCACTACAAGTATTTATAAAAATAAAAACATTGTTATGAATCAGTTCACTAAATCATGGATGACACAATATTAACTGTAGCACCTGAAAATATTGTTAATCGAGTTGAATTTATCCTTCAACAGCAGTGGAACATTGAGAAAGAGATCTTGGAATGAATACTTTATATTGGCGAAGAAAAATCAATGAAGGATCTTGAACGCGAGTACCCAGAAGACCAAGTGTATTTGTCAAAAACTAAAGTGTTGAGGGTTATATACTCGTTTATAAGACGGATTATACCTGATGGCAACTGCTTTTTCGGGCATTTAGCTATGGTTATCTTGAAAAACTAATCAATAATAAAGACGAATATGACAAGTTCAAAAATTTTGCTATTAAATTAAGTGTTGAGACAATTTAATTGCTCTGGGATTTCCTAAATTGACTGTCCAAAATTTTCATGGCATGTTTATGGAAATTTTAATAAAGCCGGGGACGATCCTGAAACCAGCAATACAAATCCCACTATTTTTGCTCCAGTGCGTCACAACATCCTAGTGAATTTAATGAATTGTCACTTAATACTGTGATTGACAATGGAAGTCCTAGATCCAAAAATTACTCACGACGACACACCACTCTTTATCAATGATTCTATCGAAAATGTACGTATGTTTATAAACATTACATCAGTTCTGACTATGAATTTATGTATCGTCTATTAATGCTAACATCTATCGCCAATATATTAACACTCTGGCTACTTTTTTTATATTTAATCACATCACAGCATATCACAATTATTTTCCATAATAATTATTTACGGGTATATTCAATTCTGTTGTCACTATCCAAATACAGAAATGTTTTTTTATATTTTGACCCATTTTTATTGTTTACAATTTATTAATTATAATTTAACTAATTTTTGCTTATTTTTTGACAGTGACATTGAGGCAGAGACCAGAAGACACAAAATCCTTTGTGAAAGCGAGATACACATTAGAATTTCCAGGGTTCGCGCTGGTGTATGCAATGCGAGTTAATCTTCAGCTACCATTGTATCGATGGTTAATCAGATGGCCTACCCTGATAACATTGACCTCAATGATTCCTCTCTTATCAATGATACATTTGTACCTGTAAGTTTTTTTTTTTTTTTTTTTTTTTTTTTTAATAAATAATTCCATCAAACAAAATTATTCTATTGAAGATTTTAATTGAAGTGAATATTCAATGCTTTATTATTTATTTTATTAATGATTTACGAAGGATTTACTAAAGTATTTTTTATGTTTAATATTAAAATTTTTTATTTTTTAATTTTTACCCGACAATGCATATGAAATATTGACGTAACGATGATAGAAGAATCCAAAGACTCATCAGATTCGCCAGAATACAAACCAACTCTCCTCAAGTACTGCTCGCTGACATATGATCTCCACAACAACCCTTCTGAAGGAAAAGACCTTGGTGAGACAGAAGATGTCTTAATTAGGCATCGATCCTAACGCTATACAATTTATGAGCCAATTCTGTAGGTATTAGTAACCGGAGGTACTTCCACTGGAACCTGAATCTTACGCCTTCGTTGAGCATCCTCTTCCTGAAAAACGTCAAACAGAAAAAAATCTTGAAGGGGACGATATCTGACGCGTTATCGCACGTTTCAAAGAAAGTTCAGATTTTTTTTCTAGTCGGGCTCGCACAAACTCAATGAGTTTGGATATTGGAAGCTCACCATTTAAAATCTTTCGGAGCTGCTGATCGCCAGGAATGAGCAAGCGATCATTGACCGCAAGCGCTTAGCCAAGTCCCAGTAGGTCCAGGAAGACCAGTAGCACCTGCATCAGAGCAGCGCCAACTCTCCCGCTGAAGAGTCCAGCTCTGACAACTATGGAGACTCCTCCATAACCGTCACTTCGTCTATGTTCTCACGTAAGTACGTTCAAGCCTCCGAGATTTTATCAGACTTTTTTTGCAGACGACGAGGCTCCCGGGAGTCGGGAACCAGACCTCAATCTCGAAAACCGCGTTTGTAGTAAAAAACGAACAGGATCTGGACCACATGCTGATTGACAAGAACCAAGGTTTGGATCAGCTGTTTGATGATAATCACCACCGATTCATTGTTCCTGACCAAAATTTCGAGAGTTATATTGATGATTGTCGTCCACTTAAGAATCAGGGAGTTGATCAGCTGATCAGGAAAGGTCAAGGTTTGGATTCAGGGCATCATAGGTTTAGTGAGAAAGATTTTGGTAGATATGTTAATATTTATAATTTATCACTAATAAAGCATAAAATAAAAAAAAAAACAGTTTGATCTGAACAGGTTAACTCTTTATTTTTATTTTATTTCACTATAATTCAGTTTATAAAATATAACAGATATTATTAAATTAAAACATAAAATAATAATGCAATTTGAATATTAGTTGATTTGGAATTACAAGGTATAGGTTTCGAAACTAAGTCGTCAATTTTCACCCAATTATTGTTGATTGATCTTGTGTAAGCTACATAATGACCAACTTTATTCAAATATACTGGTGGCACAAACTCTACTACGCCAAATAATAAATAGTTTTTATCAAGTATCTTTAATTTTATTGGAATGTCACCTAAATTCTCCGTTAAACGTTGATTGTTATGAAGTTTTGAGAGAGAAGTCGAAGGTATGTAAAAATGACTTATGTCTAAGCATAAAAATACATTAATAGAAAGAGATTTTGTTACAGAGTTTTGTGAACACGATCTGCAGTGAATCGATGATTCTACTTTTAATGCATCTGAAACACTGTCTTGTAACATGTCGATCCCACTCTCCCAGACTTTTTTTGCTGATATGCTCAATACTGCAAATGTTTTTATTGTTTTTTTTTTTTGCATAAATAGTTTGTGCAAATAGACTCTACAATGTTTGAGTTATATGGAACGTTATCGAATAGCCGCTGCATTAATAAGTTAATATCATCCGCACAATTAATTGTATAATTTCGACCCGGATAGAAAGCAAATAATAATTCGATTCTTTTTTGATAAAACTTTGCTAAGGCTCCGAACTGAGCATAATGTATAATGCATGAAAAGAAACACTTGGATTGACTCTGTGAATCGATATAATTTTTTAGATTTTTAAAATTTAAGTACCCGAATGAAAAAATTTCACAGAGACTATCAAATCCACACGTATTAAGTAACATATATTTAGAATTATTAACTTTTCGTGGTTTTTGTCTACTGCCATTTTCAATAAATTCTTTTTTTTTCTTTATTTTAGATAGTTTTTTATTAAGAATATTTTCATGAAGAGTTTGAACATCAGGACATGGAGTGACATATTTACCTCTTTTTTTGTGAACCATTGGCTCAGACTGCACGATTTTCCGTTTTGTTGGTAGTTTTTCAGTTTTCAAATTAAATTTTTTAGGTGATTCTAATATAATACTAAAACTATCGTGAGCGTTTTGAGTGAAAGAAAGTGCATTGGAAGTCGATGAAATTAAAATATTTTGTTCATTCTTTACTGGTGTCGATTGAAATAATGGAGATTCAAGTTGATACGAATCTTCTATCTTATTTTCAGACATTGATTTGAATAACCCAGACTTTAATAGAGGAGAATCGTTTTTTTGTTTAGGAGAAGATAAAAGTGATGAGTCCAAAATAGGTGAGTCTTCAGGTTTTTCTACAGATGCCAAATCAGTTAGCGAAGAATTAGACGCCGTTGAATCACCAATAGATATGGGAAGTGAACTAATCGAATTAGTTATTTCACGAGTGTCATTGTCTTTGGAAGTTAAATTTGTGTTTTTTTCAACGTTCAGTTTGTTTTTCCAATTTTCACAGGCATTCAATCCATCATTATTTTTTTTATTTGCTTTGGTACTGTTTTTTACATTAACTTTTGATTGCACTAATGGTTTTTTTTTATCAATTTCAGATCTAGCTTCTATCATTCGGGCTGTTAAGGATCGCATGTGTTTTATAAGTATTTTAATTATACTACTAGGTCGATGATTATTCAACAACTCTTCTTTAGCTGTCCTAAAATAATTTTCTGATCTTGCAGATGTTGGAACGATAATATCGGAGTCAAAAATTGTGAGCATTACATTAATCCAAGCAGGAAACTTTTTAAATAAACGTTTTAATTCTTTCAGAAATTTGGAAAAATGGTATGGATTGATATCATCGAAACTTACTGCAGGATCAAACTTCGTATTAGCAATACATGTCTCTTTAGCAAGATTATCAATAAAGTTGTCAAGTTCCTGATCACATGTTTCCCCTTTATCATTGTCATTACAAACTAAATGTTGGTCACACTCTTTTTCTTTGCTGCAAAAAGTTGTTTCCCGCAGACTTGTATAGTCAATAGTACTATCAAATTTAAAAGTTTCTATTTTCGATAAAATCCACTGAATATTTTCTTTACAGCCATGGCTTCTTTGACAAATTTTAAAAATGGTTGTCATCAGTTTTTTTAATTGATCAAAACATTCAATTGTACTCATTAAACCAATAACACGTAAATAAAAATCTTTAATGCCTGGTTTCGCATTTGTGAAAAATTTTAAAGAAGATATCCAGTGAATTAAGTGCGCAATGTCGATCCTTAAGTATGGCTTTGACACAGACTGGCGTTTACCTATTAAATATTGATAACAACTTTCTAAATATTCGCCATAAGTTTGATTATTTGTTGCTAAACAAATCGCATTTTGTAAAGACTTGTACATATCAGTCACAATATTCTGTGGAATGTGAGCACCACTTGCAATCCATTCCCGTAGCCAAGTTGTAATAATGATAGTGTCATGGCGTTCCGAAAGCATTTGGCATACTGGAACTATTAAATTGTCTATGTGAGTCACTATTTGATATAGAAATATTGGTCCATTTGAAAGACGTCCATCATAATTTAATTTAAAAGCTAAACTTCCAGTTGCGTCTATAGAAACTATATGGTTTAATTTAAGAACGTCATTATACACATCAGTCTGTTCAATCCTCCAGTAAAATGCAAAAAATTTATCGAAGCCAATTTGTCTTAATGTAGGATAAAATTCAGGATCATATTTTACTCGATTTAAATTTTCCCATAAATTTCCTTGTATTCCAAAATCTTCGTTTTCAGCTTCCTGTTTGATTTCGTTTAAAACCTTAGTTGACGGGATAAGCGGTGACACTTGATCTCCATATTCCTGAAATTTTAAAATCAATGCCTCTCGATACATAGTACTTTTTTTATTTTTTAATTCTTTCTTCACTTCTGTTCTTCTTCCTTTTGATACGTAACGTTTTTTATAATGAGGAATCGTTTTAGTATTTAAAGTGTAAATAATCATTTCAGCATTATTATCATCAGTATTATAATTGCATTCACCATAAATCGCAGCTTGACAATTATTTTCAACACAAACACCATTCACTTTAACTCTATAATTATTTTCAGTATTTCCGTTATCTTCGTTCTCAATACGAAAAACTTTATTGCTTGTGTTACGTTCCCAAAAATACGTTAAATAAATTCTTTGAGATTAAAATAATTTAATACCAGGTTTTGACACCTTGGGTAGTCGATCGACCCTCGGTGTGTCGTCACAGATGAGCTTACTTGTTTTATTTTAATTATTTTTGACTTACCATTATGGGCCCCATAAATCGGCCCAAATGACCCCCTGGGTTTCTAAGTGCTTAGCTTCAAAAGGCGGGTAGATGTCACAGCCCGTCTTCCGAAAGTACTCCTCAGAGTAATATTCGTATCGAGGGTCTTCGATAGGGATGACGCCTCCTGGAGGGTGAGCCTCGGGAACCTCTACGGGAACCAACTCCCAGGTCCTGGTGGTGTCTGTCCAATAGGCAGGGCGGTTGTTGCAGACGAAGGTCGACCGACCTTTTGAACGCTGGTATGGCGGTGACTTGGCCGAATCCTCCTCGGCGGTCCGTACTACTCTTACTCGTGGTTCTATGAGTATTTCGTCGTCAATTATGCGCAACACCGGCTTCGTACTCCTTGCTACTTTCACTCGCGGTTCAATTTGAGTTTCGTCGTCAACTACCGGTAACGACAGATAGAACGGCTGGGCCAAGAGACGACGGCGTTTTTGTGCCGAGCGACCTGATCGACGTGATCGTCTGCCTGGAGGCATGAAGGAGTTGGTGTTGGCAAAGAGGTTGGGACCTGGTGGAATGCCAATAAAGCATTCGCCCCAGCAGGAGGGTTAGGCTGGAGAAGGCGCTGGCTAGCGCTTCTACCAAAGGATTTATTTACATGGGGTAGAACAGCCGTGAAGCGCTCGGCCCCATAATAATTCTGATGGACTATGTATTCGGTATAGTTGGTTTATTCGACAATAGGATCTGGAGAGGTTCAAGCCTGGAGGTAGAGCTCTCTGCACTAGAGAGTCTCGAGATCTACTGACTTGAATGAGCTCCAGATAAGTTTTTATAAACAGTATTTCAGCCATGTTTGTAGCTCAGGTTACTCCCTGAGAGAGTCATCGAGGCCCGGGTCCCATGCTGACGCAAGAAGTTTGGACTATCTGCGGCCGCGGTGCCTCTCCGCCGATGCCTTATCGCGAGATTTCCGTTACCAAGCTGCTGATCAAGCCACCAGCGAAGCAACGGACATCTCTTAATGTGCATTCGGAGAATCGAAAAATATAATATTTATAAAATAAAAAAAAATAAAAAAAATAATTTTTAGGCGAAATTCTGAGAACGTAACAGCTTGTAAAACTAAATGCACAGGGCAATTTCGTTTCACAGTAAATTAATTCTGCTAATGCATGTGTCCAATTCTCCTGCAATGTCAAGTATGGTCGATCGTTTTTGTCATTTTTTTGGATAGGCTTAATTGAAGTCCATACATCTGTGGGAAATTTTATGAGAAATGTCAATAATTTATCTTTACACGGATGATCATTCCGTTGAGTGTGGAGTGTAAAATCAGGATCATTTTTATCGTCTAAAATATTACTATCATCGCTTGCTGACGGTGACTTGTCATTCACAGAAGTTTCTTTGACCTCAGCCTCAGATTCATTTATATTTAGACATTTAATGTAACTAGTAAGAATCGCATTTCGATTTTGTGAAATATAAAAATACAAATTTAAAGGTTTCATGCTGTAACTTCCCGAATCCAATTTCCATTTTGCACAAATTTCCTTCCAGATTGGATTAGACCGAAATTTTACTTTACCATTTTTTTCACATATTTCAAATTTTTGAATAGTTTCAAGTATCTCAAAATGAGAAACTGCCGCCCAAGAAGTCATAATAATTAAATAAATCGAACAGCACCAAATTTAAACAACAACAGCAATAATACTCGACAAATAACTGATTATTCATTATGAGCTCGCTATTCAATTGTTTTTAAATATGGTGCGTCGAGATGCGCAGAGTACAAAAAATTGGCGGCAAAACAAAGTTTAAATAAATGAATAATAATAAAATTTTTATAGTTGTTCATAGTAATAAAAAAGTGTCCCACATTTTTCCGCTGATTAAATGACTGTCTACACTGATAGAAGGATTTGTTTATAGTTAAAAATATTTGTCAATATTTAACAAATCATTTATTAAAGACCACTTTTTAGTCCTTAATAAATGTTTCTTAGTATTTAAAAAGATTTATTAGTATTTAATAAATAAATATCAGATTTATTAAATACAAACAAATCATTTAAAATATTAAGAAATATTTGTTTAATACTACAAAGTGGTCTCTAATAAATGATTTGTTAACTAATAACAAATATTTTTTGGTACAAATAAATCTTTCTGTAAATATATTTACAAATCTATCTTTAATGCGATTTAAACTTACTATTACACCTTTAATTGATTTTCTCCAAAATACGTACCACATTATACTTACAGTTCTAAATACGTAAAAAGCTAACGGCCAGCCAGTTCAAAATTCTAATGGACATAAATAACCAGATCTAAACCTTGGTCCTTGTCAATCAGTATATGGTCCAGATCCTGCTCGTTTTTCACTACAAACTTGCGGTTTTCGAGATTGAGGCCTGGTTCCCGACTCCCGGGAGCCTCGTCGTCTGCAAAAAAAAAGTCTGATAAAATCTCGGAGGCTTGAACGTACTTACGTGAGAACATAGACGAAGTGACGGTTATGGAGGAGTCTCTATAGTTGTCAGAGCTGGACTCTTTAGCGGGAGAGTTGGCGCTGCTCTGATGCAGGTGCTACGGGTCTTCCTGGACCTACTGGGACTTGGCTAAGCGCTTGCTATCGCTGATCGCTTGCTCATTCCTGGCGATCAGCAGCTCCGAAAGATTTTAAATGGTGAGCTTCCAATATCCAAACTCATTGAGCTTACGCGAGAATAAAATCTGACCTTTCTTTGAGGAGTGCAACAACGCGCCAGATATCGTACTCCAGGAGATGACACTCCTGGCAAGTCAAGTCAAATATAACGTTCCCCATTAAACCAACTGGTACTCTTCGATCATTTTTATGTTAACATTTCTTATGCACTGTCAGGTTAGGAGTACACCTGTTCTTAATATATTAAAAAATTTGATTAATTAATTGATATTAGAAAGTTTATACACTAAATTCAATTAAAAGGAAAAGTCTTAATATGAAATATCGACGGTCTAATTAATAATTTGTCTAACTCCATATTTTTTAGAGGGTGATTTTTTTAACATTTTGATGTAGCCATAATCGAATTATAAATTGATTGAATGATTAAAATCTAAATATTATATTTCTAATAGATAATAATGATATTAAATGGTTTTTTAAAGTGATAATGAATTTTGAACTAATTGTTTTTCGTACAAATAGAAGATTCTTTAAAATGGAGTTAGACAATTTACTAATTAGAACGTCGATATAAAAATACCTTAGAAAATCCTTAGTCAAGATACCCCAGTATGCAACAAATGAGCTTCTTACGGTTAATGGAGCATTTAGGAGTATGCCAAGACTGTCAATTAAGTTACCACCGATTATTTTAGCTACTTGTTTACCCAAAACGTTTGTGATTACATAGCCGAGCAAAAACGAATCCAGTACTATTCCTTGGGTTATATTATCCTCAATGAACTCTCTTAAAATCTGTAAAAATAAATCATATTAAATTTTTTGTTAATATTCAAAAATTAAATTGACATTTTCCACAGCAATATTAAATGATGAATGCTTGAATAACTATAAAATGACTAGTAAAATAAAGAAATTTAATACAAGAATCTGCTGAAATAAATGGGTGACTTATAGATAGTCAAAAATTGAATATTCACTTCAATTAAAATCTTCAATAGAATAATTTTGTTTGATGGAATTATTTATTAAAAAAAAAAAAAAAAAAAAAAAAAAAAAAAAAAAAACGTACAGGTACAAATGTATCATTGATAAGAGAGGAATCATTGAGGTCAATATTATCAGGGTAGGCCATCTGATTAACCATCGATACAATGGTAGCTGAAGATTAACTCGCATTGCATACACCAGCGCGAACCCTGGAAATTCTAATGTGTATCTCGCTTTCACAAAGGATTTTGTGTCTTCTGGTCTCTGCCTCAATGTCACTGTCAAAAAATAAGCAAAAATTAGTTAAATTATAATTAATAAATTGTAAACAATAAAAATGGGTCAAAATATAAAAAAACATTTCTGTATTTGGATAGTGACAACAGAATTGAATATACCCGTAAATAATTATTATGGAAAATAATTGTGATATGCTGTGATGTGATTAAATATAAAAAAAGTAGCCAGAGTGTTAATATATTGGCGATAGATGTTAGCATTAATAGACGATACATAAATTCATAGTCAGAACTGATGTAATGTTTATAAACATACGTACATTTTTCGATAGAATCATTGATAAAGAGTGGTGTGTCGTCGTGAGTAATTTTTGGATCTAGGACTTCCATTGTCAATCACAGTATTAAGTGACAATTCATTAAATTCACTAGGATGTTGTGACGCACTGGAGCAAAAATAGTGGGATTTGTATTGCTGGTTTCAGGATCGTCCCCGGCTTTATTAAAAATTTCCATAAACATGCCATGAAAATTTTGGACAGTCAATTTAGGAAATCCCAGAGCAATTAAATTGTCTCAACACTTAATTTAATAGCAAAATTTTTGAACTTGTCATATTCGTCTTTATTATTGATTAGTTTTTCAAGATAACCATAGCTAAATGCCCGAAAAAGCAGTTGCCATCAGGTATAATCCGTCTTATAAACGAGTATATAACCCTCAACACTTTAGTTTTTGACAAATACACTTGGTCTTCTGGGTACTCGCGTTCAAGATCCTTCATTGATTTTTCTTCGCCAATATAAAGTATTCATTCCAAGATCTCTTTCTCAATGTTCCACTGCTGTTGAAGGATAAATTCAACTCGATTAACAATATTTTCAGGTGCTACAGTTAATATTGTGTCATCCATGATTTAGTGAACTGATTCATAACAATGTTTTTATTTTTATAAATACTTGTAGTGAATCCACTATTATTGGATACGATAAAAAAACTGCTTTTCTCTATTAGTATTAGATAACTTCATGAAAGAAAATTTACTGTTTAATTTTAGCATTATATAAATAATAATTATTATTTCATAATTAAACATTTAGCCCAAATAGAGTAACCATAAAAAGTTTGTTTACATGGACATATACGCATGTATCTTAGTATGTCTCACTATGGCTTGTCCTCATATAAAACTACAATAAAATTGTCGCGACGATGACGTCACAATTGTCATTCACAGGTCCAAAGGTGCAAAATAATTATTTATATTATTAATTAATTAAAATCCGTTTTATGCGCAAAATAGCTATCATTCCTAATAGAAAAAAGAATGAGCAATTTTTTGGCGCCTATTACGATAAAAATAAATTCTCACAATCAGAGATAATTGGAAATTAATTTTTGATTTTTTAATTACGATTAATTAATTAATTATTAATTATAGCAGTAGAGCAATTGTTTATATCGAAAGAGCAATTCATGAGCATTTTTTTGACATATGGTTTTTGAAAAAAAATTAATATTCGGCGCCAACTTGGTTACGGTTACTGACTGACATACAAGTGAA
Source organism: Cotesia chilonis (assembly GCA_018835575.1). NCBI lineage: Eukaryota > Metazoa > Arthropoda > Insecta > Hymenoptera > Braconidae > Cotesia > Cotesia chilonis. The sequence continues at coordinate 41,291 of RJVT01000157.1, forward strand.
GCTAATAAAAAGCGTGTAACAAAAAAAGATGTATTTTTACAGACTGCGTACAGGCTTGAAGTGATTTAGAATCTATATCTTTTCATTGTATGTGCATTTTGCCGACGGTCGGCGAAAGTGACATACGTTTGCGTATTTTTGTGAAGGCTCGTTGTACCCACCCTTTCTAATAAACAAGTACTATAGGACTTTTGAATACATTTATAAATGTCTGCAAAAGCCCTATACATCGCACGTATGCTTCGACAACTGTCAGCGAAAGCCCCACGTTAGGATGGAAATGACGGACAAAACCCCATGCGCTAGATATATATAATCAGATGTTACATATGTGTTTAGGAATGTAAAGCAGTGAAAAAATTCATAATTTTAAAGTTCAGAAGCATTTAAAAAAAAAACTTAATTTCGGAAATCAGAATCAATGGGTTTCTAGCTAAAAAAAAAAAATATTAACCGTTGTTCTATATATGAATAAAATTATATTAGTACCTTACTCAACAGTACAAATCTTACTAGTCATACGGTATATTCTGTAAATATTGTCCTTCTACTTTTACTTTACTCAATTAAATTTGAATTACACAGATAATCCTATGATCACAAATGAACAAGCAAATCTAATCTTATCGCAGAAATTGATCAGACTTTTATGATGGAAAGAGAGCATTATTAACATTAGAATAATACTATATTTACACCCCACGCGCCAATTAGCTTTTTAAATCAAATGAATTCTTGTCTGATTTTTTGATAGGTATTTTTATTAATATTTGATTTTATTTCAAAATAGAAACTAATGATAAATTATCATTAATTCCAGAAACATCCAGTCATAAATTTCTAAATGTAAATAACAGAATAATATTTTTCAAACAAATTACAATATTGAAATTATCCGATACCTCACGTTACACTTTTGGTTTTCCGACACATGGTTTACTTCAGTTTTATACGTTCAAATTTTTTATACATATTTATTTATTTTTGCTCATTTATTTATTCGGTTTTTTTTTTTTGAAAAATTATTTTTTTGAAGTGAAAACTTCTTTAGCGGCGCTGAGCACTTTTTTTTGTATGGGTAAAAACTTTCAAACTCGCGTCAGGGTCACGTGATGCTGATCGAAAAAGCGTAAGATCGAGAGGAAGAGAGAGGAACTAGTATCTCCCACTCTTTCTACCGTGCCTGAGTGTGCTGCTCTGTTTAGGCGGCACAGGGCGCTTGCGCGAATGACCGTGTGTGTTTATGTACAGCGTCCCACACGTATCCAAGGATGGTGACAGCTGATTGCTTGACTGTTGTGTAGTAAATACACTGTTGTGTATTCGTAAATGTGAATTGTTTAAATTATGGAAATCGAACAAAGTGAATCTATTAATGAAAAAAGTGATGATGAAGTAGTGAAAGAAAATGAGTAAGTACTTTATAAATTACTAGATGAAAAACTCTTACTTGGCTTTAGCCCGTAACTGCCGTCAAGAAAACCAGCTATAAGCTGAGAACTATAAAACGTAAAAAAACGAATAATAATAATAATAGTAATAAATATAATTTTAATAATAAGATTAGGTTTCGATCTAGTCTGTATTGACACATAATAGATATAATATTGGTAATATGTTTATACTTTATAGCATTAACCTACATTTTCATGACACCACAATAAGCCCATTTGCGGTGTAGGTTTAGCAAAAAAATAATTTCGAATAAAAATAAATGAAATAAGATAATAATAAATAATCTCCATTTTTCGGAGAAAGAAAAAAAGAACGAAATCGAGAATACCAAAGGGCATTTCGTCAGCGTAAAAAAAATTTGCAGCAATAAGATTCGAAGGAAATAAAAGAAGCACGAAAAAGAAAAAGACATCGTGAGAATCAAAGGGTATATTATCAACGTACAAAAGGTTTAAAGAAAAATGTAGAAGAATTGTTCCAAAAGAAATTGGATGATTTGCAAATGTAATTAAATTTCATATTTTAAATATTATAATATAAATATATGATTCATATTTTATTATTATTTTATTTTATATTACGATTTCTTTGTTTTTTCGCAGAAAAAAAAAGAAATTAGACAGTAATCAAGACCAAGAGAATGTTGTGCAGTGCAGGGTTTCTCAAAATTTAGAAAATGAACAGCTCGAACAAAATCACTTTCTCACCCAACAATTTCGTATATATGAAGAGAGTCACGAATGCATTACCCCTGAAGTCATTCTACACAGAACTACAGATATTCCAGGTGATGGTAATTGTCTTTTCCACTCACTCATTCGTGTTCTGCAACTTCAAATTTCGACTTGTGATTTAAGAAGACAATTACGTGATTCACCTTATTTAAATTCTTGCCACAATTAGGATGGAAGTTGATTTTTCTGAGAGATAAAATTTAATGTAATATATAAATAACGATATAATATTATAAATAACAACATAAATTGTCATATTTGTGTACGATAGCGCAATAAATAAACATTGTATTCTACCTCATAAATGATAGTACTTTTATACGTATAATTAAACATTACGTTAATATTGAAGTTTTCACTTCTGCCGGCACTCCCGGAGTGCTACCGGTGTTTTTTTTTAGTAATCGAAAACAAAATCTATAAAGTCGTTTGTTTACCTTTGTTATGTGAAAAGTATCCAAACAAAAACAGTTTCACTGTAAAAAAATCGCGCCAAATCCACGTTCATAAGACTATTAAGAAAAAAAATTTTTTCCCTTTTCAATTTATTTCATACGAATTTCAAATTTTTTTTCTAAACTATTAGAGTACAGGAAAATTGCTAGAAATAAATGTTGTAGAATAGTAAATTACCCGTAATTTTTCTATTACATTTTTTCTTCTGTCTTCAATAGAATATAAACTACAGCAGCTTATATAAGAAAAAAAAATTGTCGCGTGGGGTACGAGTGTATATTTATCTTATTTTGGGTTTTCTATATGAACTGTTGACTATATAATAATCTTGTATACGATATCTTTTGTAGAATAGAAAATTTCCAACAATTTTTGTCTGAAAAACTTTCTTGTATCGGTACTAGGATAAACAATACCGTAACGTGAAAAAGAAAAAAAAGTGAATTTGTGGATTAATTTACTCGAAACTAAATTTACGATTTCTTATGATACGGTTGGAGTTGTCGGAAAACTGTAAGAATCATTTTTTCTTGCAAATTAAATTTCCTACAACTTTTAGCGAGGATATTTTCCTTTTCCTCCTATGCAATGAAAACTACAGTTGTTCGTAATGGGAAAATTTTTTTCCTTTTCAATTTATATTCATACGAATTTCGAATTTTTCTACTAAACTATTAGAGTTCAGGACAATTGTTGGGAATAGTTTTTGTAGAAAAGTAAATTTCCCGCAATTTTTTTCTTACATTTTTTCTCACTGTCTTCAATAGAATACAAGCTACAGCAGATTAAAAAAAAAAAAAAAATTGTCGCGTGGGATACGAGTGTATATTTATCTTATTTTGGGATTTCTATATGAACTGTTGACTATATAATAATCTTGTAGATAATATCTTTTGTAGAATAGAAAATTTCCAACAATTTTTGGGTGAAAAACTTTCTTGTATCGGTACTAGGATAAACAATACCGTAACGTGAGGAAGAAAAAAAGTGAATTTGTGGATTAATTTACTCAAACTAAATTTACGATTTCCTATGATACAGTTGGAGTTATTGGAAGATTGTAAGAATCATTTTATTTGCAGAGTAAATTTTCTACAACTTTTAATGAGGATATTTTCCTTTTCCTCATATACAATGAAAACTACAGTCGTTTGTAATGGGAAACAATTTTTTCCCTTTTCAATTTATTTCATACGACTTTCGAATTTTTTTACTTAACTATCAAAGTACAGGAAAATTGCTACAAATAGATTTTGTAGAAAAGTGAATTTCCCGCAATTTTACTCTCACATTTTTTTTTATCTCCACTAGAATACGAACTACAGCAGTTTATATTGAAAAAAAAAAAATTGTCGCTTCCATATATTAACGCTATATTAACGCTTACATATATTAAATAATAAATTATAAAAAAATAAATTGAACGTTGCAAGATTAAGGCAACTTAAAACAAGTAATTAAATATTTTCATTAATTATGGATATTGAAAAAGTGTTTTATGTCGGAAGACAATTCGGTAGTTATCAGGCTTGGCAAGAAATATTTGAGGATTATAATAAGAAGAATAATCAGGTATTTACAATTTGGGACTGTCATCTATTAAAAGAAAGTTCAAATATTGATCAGTCGATTATTGATACTTTCAAGTATTCTTATGTAAAATTTAAATGCAAATTCGGACCTTCTCGTACTGGATCACAAGCCACACAACGTCAAACAAGGTAATAACGATCTATTAAATTAATTCTAAAAATAATCTATTAGGAAATGTAATTTATATTTTGACGTTTTTTTTTGTTATTTTTACATTCGCTATTCATGTTATTATGAATTAAAATCAATATTTTATTCTATGTAAATGTAAAACTTGTATATTTTTGCAGCACCTGCAAGATGGATTGCCCTAGTTATTTACTTATTTCGCTTAAAAACTTCAGGTATTTCGAAATAACTGGACTGCATTTAGAAAACAAATACCACGAAGAATCTGAAGTAAGTAATTTTTTTCATGTCCGAAAGACGCCAATTCTTTTCAATACTATTTGCATACACTTCAATATTTTTTTTAAACAAGGAGCTAAATTAAATTAATATTTTAGATGATTATCATAATTTTCTGAATCTGTTATTATTTTATCAATTTAATATGAAATGAAAAAATACAGAAATTTTTTCAAAAATATCCAATGTTGTACAAGTAGTTATTATTTTTTTTTGTCTGACTTAAAATGATTTTTTCTACTTCAGCTGGTAAGACTACATCTGGTAGTTTTATTCCGTACAGTGCAATGCGTAAAAATCCAAAAACTCAATCTAGAATTTATTATCTCTAAGAAAAATTAAAATTCTTTAAGCGTCATGAAGAATTGTGATGTTGAACTGAAGTCTTGAAAAAAAATTTTTTTTTTATCTAAAAAAAAAACTTTTTAGTTGTAAACAAAAATTTTTTCTTTTCATCAGTCTTCAGTCTAATATATATTCACAGAGTATACACACTATCGTCATCACTGATACGTACTGGTTGAGAATTTTATGGTTGTCGAAAAATTAAAATTCAGATATCTGTAAATAAAAAAATCGGTTAATGAAAACTGCATGCAAACATTAATTTTGACAAAATTATTGTTTTTTTTTTTACGAAAATTTACTAATTACATTGTTGAAAAATATATTTTGTTCAGTTGTTTTCTTTTTTATCATTAGTATTGTATTTTTATTTTTTTTTTTTAATTTTTAATTGTGTATTTTTAGTAAGGTAAAAGTCCAAATTTTGTCAAAAATAATGTTTATATCAATTTTTATTTACAAATTTCTAAATAATAATTTTTCTATTTTACCATAAAATTGCCAAATGGTACGAATTAATGACGAAGATAGTAATATACATATATAATATATAATTAAAATACTTCTTCCTGAAAGTAATATTTTCAATTTATTTTTTTAGCAATTTTATAAATGTATTCCTGAAGTTAATAAATTAACGAAAGAAGAAGAAATTATGATTGGAAAGATGTTAAAATTAGATGCCAATAAAAAGAAAGTACAAGTGATGATTCAAGAAGAACTTCACAAAATTGTACCATTGAAGAAGCTACATAACATGAATAGCCAAGTGGACTCAGGAAACAACGATCTAGAATCAGTAGTCCAACTTCTTCGAGACTCGTATCGTAAGTTTCATGACAAGAATAAAATAAAAATTTTAATTTAAGTTTATATATCACGTTTCGCATACGAAAGGGAAATACATGATTTTATACGCGTTTTTAATTTTGCAGTAAATTTTTTTGGCTTTCTCAGATGAAATTAAAAGATCATTTGAAATAGTTTTATTTTTATTTTTTTATATACATCCTAGGATAATTCAAAAAATTGTTTATTTTTTAATTTTCGCTCTTATTTTCGTGAGATTTTTCATTTAACGTAGATAAATCCTCACTAAAGTTGGTCGTTAAAGCTCAACTCTATGAGGTCGCTATTGTAATTTTAGTTTCCGTTTTAATAACCATGATATATTCCTAATGCTGACTCTTTGAAATTTTTAAAACTTTAGAATAACGTATGATTATTATAAAAATCAAAAAACCTGTTACAGCCATTTGAAAATTACTGAATTTCTGACTACCGAGGAATTGTACATAATAATTGTTTATTTATATGATTTATTAAAAATTTCAACCACAACTATTATTACAAGTGTATTTTTATTTTTCATAAGTTTAAAAATGGTCGTCAGTACAAAAACACGATATATTATACTGAGGAATTGAAGGATATATTATCGTTATTTATAGAAAATAGAGTTAATTACAAGTAATTTCAATTTTTATAATAAGAACATTTTTTTTCATGTTAATTAAATAGGAAACTAAAATAAAAGTAGCGAAGATTTTTTTTACATTGAATAAAAACATTTGAGAGGGTAAGAGCGAAAAAAAAAGTAAAAATTTTTTTTGCATCACCCTAATATATCCCAATAGTCAATATAATTAAAATCCCGAACGAATCCAGGATAATAATCAGTTGAATATCTGATTTAAGTTACTATACACCCCCAATTTCAACCCTTGGCTAATAAGCAACTCATGTTATCTCTATATCGGAACAGGATGTAGGTATAAAAAATTTGAGGCCTATCTTATAACTCACTAAATTATTGAGACGTCATCTCGTGTCTTTTAGAGATTTTAATTTTCACCCATATGTTCAACGTCATGTTTGATTTGTTATAAGAATAACATAAGAAGAATAGCTTTTGCTCATTCTGATTTCTATTACTCTTAATTAACGGTCATACAGAAAAGGTGTTAGACAAATTTTGTAGGAAATTGAATGATCTACAAAAAATATGCCTTATGATTTTTGCTAATCTAAGTGGTTTAAAGTTATTACAGTTCAAAGTTCAACTCAACATTTAATTTTTGGGTGTTGCAGGGACATTTCTCAGTTTAAGGAAGTACGAGCTTAACTAATGAGTCAAAATAATGTTAAAATTTTTTTTTAATTTCAGTCTTCCCAATATTCGTTAAAATTCTTTATTTTAATTTAAAATAATTTAAACTTTAATAATTGATGATTTTTACTTATTTAATAAACTAAAGTAATAAAATGACTTTCGGAATTTATTACTTGCCGGAATAAATAAACAGATTTGACAATAGCGCGCTTGATTATACCCATAACAGAGACATGGATGAGTGTGTGAGCTTAACATTTCTCTCTCTGTAACTATATTTCTATCTTTTTCTTTTTTCTCAGCTGCTGACGCGATTTTGTCAAATCTTTATTCAAATAAATGGCTGACGATAAACGAGTTACAAACATAAAATTTAACTTTAAATATTTTATAAATTATATCGGTAATGTATTATTATTAAATTGTTTTTGTATTTTGCAATAATCCAAGTTTCTTGTGTATAGTTTTTTATCCGTTCAAGTTGGGAGGTTTATATTGAAAAAAATAATTAAAGTTAATTAAAATAATTAAAATTTAATATCTATGTAACTAAACGGTGAATCTTTTTTAAATTTTGGGATTAAATAAATGACGTATTCATTTATACGTATGTTTAATTTCAAAGGTCAAAGTTGGAAATTATTTTTTACATTAGATTCGCTCGTACTTCCTTAATCTCGAATTTTACGCAATTCACAATTTCACATTCAGAGAGTTGTTAACTAATAATCGTCATTAAAGCACTTACGAACAATGACCAAAAAACAGCGATTTTTTCAAGAATCTGATATGTTTTCAACTGGTGATTAAAATAGTTGCAAAATTTACAAAAAAACAATTATTGGTTAACAACATTGGGAATGTCAAATTTACAATTCGTATGAAATTTCGTGCATAATTTTTATATAAAACTGGGAAGTTTCTCTGCAAATCTAAAAATTGTCAAAATTCATTTTGAGTTGAACTTTTATCTTTCATAACTCATAATCCAATTAGATTAGCGAAAAAACATAAAATATCTTATAAAGAGAAAAAAATAATTTTTCTCAGGTTATTTTTATGAAAAATTTAAATGTGCAGTGTGGAGACATTTAATATTAAAATTAAGGGCTCATCATTTAACAGACTCATTTTTACATCTAAACAGAACCTTTGAGCATGTTTCCAAGTAAAAATGAAACAAAAAAAGTTTTTTTTTTAAGACACCCTAGTGTATATAATATAATACATATCGACATTTTAATTATCAAATTTGCTAACTCTGTTTCAAAAAGTTCTCAATTTATGAGACGAAAAAGTTAATTAAAAATATTTTTTAAATCTAAAAATAAATTTAATATCTAATTTATGTTTGATATTATAATTTTGGTGATCATCATAATAATTTATAATTTGACTGTTACTAAGAATATCAAAAAACCATCCTGTGAAAAAAATACGGAGTTAGTCAATTTGCTAATTAGAGATATATGTTATTCTATAATAATCTTAGCTTCTCTTTTCATGTAACGTGCATAAAAATCTTAAATTTGCAGGGGCAGAAGTTCATATTTACAAAGATGTTGAAACATCCACCTGTAAAGGTATATTTTTCTCGACTGAAGAAATGAGATCAGACTTTAAAAAATGGCCGGAAATAGTGTTCCTAGACGGCACTTATAAATTAACAAACAACGATATGACGTTAATGATTTTTCTTGTTGAAGATGGTATCGGTCGTGGGGAAGTTGTTGGATTAGCTTTTTTATCAACAGAAGAACGCGACGTCCTGGAATGGATGTTAAATACTTTTAAAAAAGTCAATAAAGAAGCTTGTGAAAAAATTAAGTGCTTTATGACTGACAAAGATCTGCTGGAGCGTGATGTTTTGAAAGACGTTTTTCCTGGTGTTCCGACTTACATATGTGCCTTTCACAGTGAAAAAATTTTCGAGAGAGTCGTCAACAACCCAGATATGAATTTGAGTAGTGAAGTCAAAGTAACAGCTATGAAAATTTAAAAAAATATGATTTTTACCTCTTCGGAAGAAGAATATGATGATTTGTATTTAGAGTTAAATTTAACTGTATCTCCTAAATTTATAAAATATTTCGATACGAATTGGCATAATATCCGTGAGGATTGGTGTATGTATAGCGTCTTGAAAAATAATCTTGGGAATACCACTAATAACCGACTTGAATCGGTCAACGGAAAAATTAAACAAGTGATTAAGAAAAACTCATCTATGACAATTGCAATAAAAAAATTTTTTTATATGGTACGCTAATCACAAAACTACGAGTCTTTTGAGAACTGCTGGGCAATTTTTGAAAAAACCAAATTTGCAATTTGATCCTGACGATGCGGAAAAGAAATATATAGAAACTTTATCACAGTATGCCAGTGCGAAGGTCTTAAAAGAAATACAATATAGTAAAAAAATTGTTTGCTCCAATATTGATGAAATTCACAAAATATGCCAGGTTAATAACTTCGAAACATCAACAACGAAGTGCCAATGTACAACATTCATATCATATCAGATACCGTGCCGACATATTTTTGCTGTCCGACGCCATTTTTGCTTGTTTTTATTTGATGACTGTTTATTTAATCAGCGTTGGAGTAAAAAAAAATTGCTGGATCCAGAAAAGCCATCCTCTCGATCACCCAAAAACATTATTGACAAGTCGTCATTTTCGATTACAAAAAAGAAAAATATAAGACGTACTCAAACATTTTCCCAGAAAAGAAAAGAAGTATTAGCCAAATTTTCAAAACTTGCAACTATTATAAGTGCGTCTTGTTGTTTCGAATATGATAGAAAATTAAAAGCAATTGATGATATGATGGAATATTATTCAAATAAAATCAATGTTGATATAACCCCTTCTAATCAATTATATGATATTGAAGATAAAGATTTAGAAACAAGTTTTCAAAATTTGTCTGTTAGAACAAATTTTGAAATTAATGAGATCGAGACAACTACAAACACTCAAGATTTGAATAAAATCAAAACTCCCTCAAGAATAAAAGTATCTGGACGACCAAGCGGATATTTGAGAACAACAAGATGTATAAAAAAAAAAAAAAAACATTCAATAGTTTGCTATATTTATTAGTTATTTTCTTGAGATATTATAATGATAGCTATGAAAAATACAAATTCAAGATATTCAATTTCAGAGTAAGTAATCGATACGGCTTTCTAAGTGACTAATTAAAACTTTAAGAAAAAAAAATTTATTCTGCATCATACCAATGTCTTATGGCTTTTACTTGTTACTGCATACTGAGTTTTTTCGTTATTGGTCATAATTTATAGTGCAATTATGTATGCACAATCACGTACGTGCGATATAAAAAAATGCTGTATTAGCAGTAATCGTGGACCAAAGTGTAAACAACTTTTACTCTGTTTTGAAGACTAATTATTATTATTATTATTATTATTTTAAACTTTTAAATTTATAACTAACTAAGTGAGGCATAACTCATAACTCTGATAATTTTCTTACATGATCGATATAATTTTTTCATACTCCAAAAATGATTAAATTGTTTTTCGATTATTATTATGATACTAGTTGAATATTTATTAAAGTATTAATCAATAAGTTAAATAAAGAATAAATCAATAAAAAATTTTACTAATTATATTTTATTTCATTAATTCTAGAGATATTTTTTGATCTGAAAATGTTTTTCGCGCCCATAAAAGTGACCCGTGCGTATGCGCAAACAGTACCCGTGCACATGGTAGCACGGGAGCGGTCATATTCCGGCCATCTAGTAACTTTCCCGTGCGCATGCGCGAAGAAATAGTAAAAATCACCATTTTTCCCGTGTTGCCCGTCCCCCGTCCCCCCGACCCTCCGGTCGAATAGCCACACTCCGCTTACTGTAGATCCTTGAGTAATTTCTTCTTCTTCTTCTTCTTCTTCTTCTTCTTCTTCTTCTTCTTCTTAGCTCGATGGTTTGAAGTGGACTGTGAAAGTAGCTCTCCTCGCTGCCTCTTTTAAACAGTCTGGTGATTTGAGAGGGGATTGTATTATGTGAATGCATTGGATCGCTAGCTCCGATGGACTGAGTGGGGGTTTCGAAGGTAGCGGCCCAATAACAACTTCGAATAATTTCCCACTATGATTAGAATAATTTTCCACTAGCTCTCTCGTTATGGTCTGTGCGTTTGTTAGTACCATGACTAGCTCTCTAGTCATGGTCCGTGCGATTGTTGATGCCAAATGATAATTTTGAGGGTTTTTTCAACAGAATGTCCCATTAGACAAACATATATATATATACTAGCTGATACCCGCCCGCTTCGCTGGGCATACAATAAAATTTTATGGTGTAATCTAGACGAAAAATATAAACAAAATGATTAATTTCAAAAAGATAATGAATATAAATTTGAATTAGAGAAAAGTGATTGTTTGTGATGACCGGTGTTAGCAAGTATTAAATATATGAGAAAAGTATTTTATTATTAATAATCAATCAATCAATCAATGGGTCAGTTAGTCATTAAATCTGTCATTACATAGATTTCCGCATCACCCATGAGGTACTGTGTAGTAAGATGCGTTCCCATTATTTTACATGGCGGGTCCCCAGTAGGCCTAAACCATGTAAAAATTACCAACATGAAAATAAATATATATTATATTTTTTTTTTATTTTTTTAAACCCATTGAGTTATATTTTTGAGTAAATTTTACTTTGATGTTCTTTATTTTTTATGTATGGCAATTTTTATAAATATCAACGAAATTTTTATTTTTTATCACATTAATTTATTTCTTTCAATTATTACATTTAAGAACATATTATTATCATATGATTACTTATAATAATTGTTAAAAATATATAAAATCTAAAATAATGTACTTACATGTTTAAAACTTCTTTATATACAACATTCTTCGTTCGCTTCTCTGGTTGAAGAATGATGAGATTTTCAGAGGAACTTACTCTTGAACATGCTACATAAAATTGACCATGGGAAAAACAGTCACTTTGTAAATCTACACCAGCTAATTTTAAACTCTACCCTCGAGCTTTATTAATAGTCATCGTGAAGCAAACTCTAAATGGAAACTGCAAACGCCTAAATTTAAAATGATAATCTGATGGAATCAAAGGTATTCTTGGAATGGATAAATTTTCTCCCTCATACTTTCCTGTAAAAATGGTCGCTTCAATTAAATTTTTCCGCAGAGTTTTTACCTGTAGTCTGGTGCCATTACACAATTTGGGAGGATTCAAGTTACGCAACAACATTATCGGTGTACCAATCTTTAGATGAAGAATATGAGGTGGTATGCCTGGCGGGTTAAGTGTATGCAGAAACTCAACGGGATAATGAACAGTTTCCTCTATAATCCAAGAGCTGATGACGAATTTTGGGAAGGTTTTTTAGGCAAGCTGAAATTGCGAAAAATTATAATTTTGTCAATTGGTGAATCCGGTCCTGAAAGTCGTTTAGCGAATTAGCGGTTATTTCGCTACTGCGCAGCATGTAACATTTGCAAAAAAAAAATTCAAAAAAATATATTTTTTGCAACTTGAATTTTTTTTTATCTTTTAATTTATAATTTTTAGAACTCAAAAAAAAATCCCTGACGTTTTTGTCGGTTATTAAGTATTAACTGACGTCTCCAAAATTAATTTTTTTAAATTACCAAAAAATATTCTTTAGGCAATCAGAAATTTAAATCACGTATATATTAAGTAATTTCAGTAATACCTGCAAATTGCCTGACGATTTTGCGGGTTATAAATAATTATTTGACGTTAATAAAGTTTGTAAATAAGCGCAACAAAAAGTCTCACGTGCAGCCGTAAGTGCGACAAGGATAGCTAATTGAGGCTTGCTGGCAGCTGCCGGGGCCCTAGCTCCTCGCGCTGTGATTGGTTATTGAGAAACCACGTGTTTACAGCACTGTGTTCAAAATAGAAATATTTAATTTTTTATATTTTTTTTTGCTAAAATTTTATAATTGATTAAAAATCATCAAATTATTAATTTCGTTTGCAGCATAAATTATTTAATTAAAAATTCAATTCCTTTAGTCTCGAAAAAAAAAGAAAATTAAAAAAAATTTTAATCTAAAATTAATTATTTATATTTAATACAATTTCGTATTTTGGTAAAAAAAAATGCTATATTTTATTATACGGAGCCTAGTTTTCTACTTTTTCATAATGTTCTCAGATTGTATTTTAAAATAACGATGATAAAACTATACAAACAAAATTAAAAAAAAAAATTCCAAGAAAAATCTTCGTAGTTAATAATTTTATTTAATAACTATAAAAAATGAAAAATCGGAAACTAGGCCACGATGAATAATTTTTTTATAATTGATAGGAACAATGATTTGTAGGATGACGGATTAAATGATTTAATTATTCTTTCATTTGCGATTTTTATTAAGTAAATAAATTATTTGAAATTAAAATATATAAGTAAGTTTATTGAAATTAAATTATTCTGTTAATCTTCTTTGTCTTCTTCATTGCTGTCTGAAGATTCACCTTTAGATAATTCTTCTTCGCTGTTGAAAACACCATCTTCATCGTCAAGCAAATCTCCAATGTCCGGCTCTGTTACAATTTCATCAATATCTCCCGAGATTGCTGAAATATAATATTTTGTTAGTATATATTAAATAATAAAATCAATTAAGTATAATAAAATGACATTTACTTATACTTTGTTTTTCGTTAGCTTTTAAAGCATCCATAACGGATGGAGGCATGCAATCTCCTTCAAACCAGTAAAAATCTAATTTCCCATTTTGAAGGTCCCAACCATTCCTGGCTGGTGCCAAAGTACTTGGGAAACGTAAGTGCGCATTTCGCCAAATGCTGGTAATATATTGAGTACGCAGCAGTTGTTGTTTTAATTCTGCCTTGCAGGGTGGCAAATTCGATGCATCATAATTTTTGAAACGTTTTTCAAATGGTTCATCAGGATTATCTGCTTTGTAAGTCGAACAAAATTTTTCAAATCTAGCAGTATTAATATCTGCTAAATTTTTAAAACCATACATTTCGCAAACAAATTTTTCCAAAACCAAAAACTCTTCATATCTACTGCCAGTCACATGAGCAGTTCCAAGATTTGTAAACGCATTCTGATAATCTTCGTTTTCCTTCAAAATTTTGAAAGGATTTTTTTTTCCTTTCTTGAAGAAAGAAGGATTATAGTCGCATCCCGTCATAGCATGAAATCCAGGTAAGCTCGTGCATACTTTTGGTCCTAGTTCAATAGACAGCTGCGATAAATTAAGAATTCGTTTTTTGTTGTTGTTTCCATATTCCATAAAAATTGACAACTTATCACACTCCAAATGATCTATATTACCAAGCATAATAACAAGTACATCTGTGTCACAAGATTTTATTAAAATATTTGTTGCAACGTCATTATCAATTTTACAGACATGGTGTACTATTTTCGTGTCAGCTTCTTCGTGATCGACGCATGATAAATCATTATTCTCTTCTCTAATTACAACATTGCTTTCCACTTTGTATGTGTAACATTTATCATAACTTAAGTTAATTATTGTATTTCCGATAAACGGAGCCATCTCTTGAGTAGCCCAATGATCAATTAAGAAAGTAACAAAAGCCTGCTTGAATTTAATATTCTTTAACTCTTTATTAAAATCAACAGGGCGATCTTGCATCGGTCCAGTGATTTTGAAATCCAAGTCGTTCACTTCACATCGTAAAGTTCGTTCATAATCTTTTATAGATGGCGAGAAGTACTGGTCAAAAATGATATCTACCCGTGGAGCATTAGTTGCTGTTAGAGACTTTAAAATTTTTTTTGAGATGTTGTCTATTGTTGCAGGCATATCCCGCATGGTATAGAGTAGGAAGAAACCATCAACAATAACTACATCAAAAGTTTTCGGTATATTTCCTGGTTTATGGTCTTTCTCGAAAACTTGGACTATTGCCGATTTGTCAGTTTTACAAATTGTTCCGTCAAAATGACATAATGAAGAAGGAACAGGTATGATGGGATAACATAATATTTTTTCAAAATCAATACTGTAATCCATCGATATTCCCAACATTCTTCCAAACAAATCCCGCTGCACTCTTATTTCCTGGACGGTGTTACCACTGATTATCTTTTTTTTTGAAGCTTCTGCTGTAAAATTCAAAATCTTCACTCATTGGATTGGTTTTTCAAATCTATCTGCTGATTCGGAACATTCTATAACAAATTTTTCCCGGAGGTCGTTACCAACACTTTCCATGCCAATTAAAAATTTTTCAACGTTTTCCGAAGCCGATTTTCCATTTGAAATATTGTGAAGTAAGTTTTTGTCGAGGCTAGAATCAAATGGGTTCATAAATTTGGAAAATGAGCTGATAAAATTTTTCAACAATTTTGTGTCTCTTTTGATGTTGTGTTTTTCAAGATCATTGGTAACGTCCTGGCGTTTTTGGAGACCTGTAGCTTCATATGTATGTGATATAACACTGGATCGAATTTCATGGCTTTTACACCAACGTTGTCGAGCAGAGATTGAATTTGTAAAATTTATAATGCCAACTAATCTTTTAGCAGCTTCAGCATTGATAGTCTGTTCCGGAGTTAAATCAATAGGCTGTCTTGAAAAAGATTTGTCAGTCCTCTGAATTCCTAAACATCCTTTTTCCATAGCTTCACTAATTTCCGGATGTCTCGCCGATTGTCAGTAAATTGTTATGATACTTCACTAACCAACGAGCGTAATTCGGCTGATTAAGTACAAAAAATAGATTTGCTATTTTAGGTAAAACATATTTAAATATTTCAAAATCTCCAGTCCGGATACTGCGATTTAATAAGTGATAATAATTAATAAAATTTATATATGTTGTATAAAATTGAACTGTTTTACCGAACTCTCCATTTAAACAGGCTTCTCGGTGTGCAAAATATGAATTCATGAGCTCTGACATTTCTTGATTTTCCAATACTGCCGTGAGTGATAATCTACCCTTGTTAAAATTAAGAAGCTCCGCACGCAGGACGTCTCCAATTATGATGTTTTTGCTTTCTAAAAATAATTGAAAGTTCATCATTTCTAGCCCCAGTGACATAATTGGATGAATTCTCTTGCAACGATTGAAGTGTTTGCCAGCAAGGAATGATTCTACAGATCCACTAGCTAACAGCCCTGAATCTACGGCGACATTCATTAATCCGCATCCAGCTATAAATTTTCCGACAGCTTTAAAGTACGCAATCATAACATGAAATGTTCCTAAATGAATAAACAAATTGTCATACGTGGGTCTTTTGGCTGATTGAATTTTCATTGCAACCTTCGCAATCGCTAGATCATACGATACACTAATGCTTGGTTGGTTAAGCTCACCAGCAATTTTTAAACTTTCATTCATGATCTCGAGAACAACTTTTGAATCAGTTGGAGATTCATTTATCGGTGTAAGATAACGAATGATTTGTTTTTTCTTATTTTTATCTTCTGTAAATTTACTATTAAATCCAACCCACATTGGAGTGTCTTCAATGTCAAGAGCATGTGAGAACATCCACAATGCATCAATTTTTTTTATTCTATCCAATGATTGTGGTAGTATTAAACATCGATCATCGGTCAAAGGTAATAAAAGATCTGACATTTTAGCAATTTTGTGTAGTGGTTGTAAGTCTGGTTGAATCGTTTCAAACGTCCTTCTTCTTTTTCGAACTGTTTTGTTTTGAATAACATGATCTTCATCAGCAGCTTCATCTTCGTGATCAATAACACCACCAGCATCATCTTCAAGATCGATAATAATCATACTTTCTCCAGTATTATCTGCTGTGTTTCTGTGAACAGCTGTTGAATTGTCAACGATATTCTGATAAATAATTCCCACCGTATCATGTAATGTGTCTTTACCAGAAGCAGTGTCTACGAAGCGGTCAAAATTGTCAAATGCTACACCTGTATTCAATCCACTTGATTTTTTAATACCATCAGGACATAATTCTGATCGAGTAGAAGATGAAAACGTAGATTCTGTTTCAAGCTCTTCAACGACGTGATAACTGCAGCAGTGGCCATATCGATTGATAATTTCTACAATTTTTCGACTGCTGGTTAAACTTTTCAAGGTCATCCCTAAGGTTATGTGTTTATTGGTCTTCAGTTTACCTCTCGATACATTGTAAACCAAGTCTGCAGCTAGTGAGTTGCTTAGTCTAAAACTGTCAAAACTTTTTCTTCGTTTACTGTGGGAACCAGCTAAAACCGTAAGATAAAAATCTTTCAAGGTTTCAGGGATGTTGCATTCTCCTTTCAACAAATCTGCCGTTTTTATTTCTTCTGGTAGTGCTTGTTTTTCAATGTCAAATATTTTTTGCCTCAAAATTAGAGCCGCACTATGAAGGATGGATTTTTCTTCTAATAGAGAATATAAATTCTCATCAATTTCACGGTTAATGGGACTAACAATTTTTTTATTATGAAAAATCGAAAATTTTAGTTGTCCTTCATAGCGTTTTTTAATTTTACTTTCCAAATTGGCTTTTGACAAAGTATTATTATAAACATGACCATATTTACGGGCTGCATCCTTGATTGAACCTTCGTAAAAATCACATAAATACGTGAAAAAAAAAACATTTCTTATTCGAAAGAATATTACTATCAATAAATAGACAAATGTTTTCGAAAGCTTCTTTATGAAACTGGATATTCTTGTGATAAGTAGTTTGCGGTTTATCAACAAACGATTGAAGTGAATTTATGTATTCTTTTCGACAAATTCGATAAGCCTTTAAAATTGTTGATTCTTGAACTTCTTGGAGTTTTTTAAAAACTTCAGTGTCGGAAACAAAATTAAGAAAAGGCTCAATGGCAACTTTTAAACTTACTACATCAAGATCACACAATCTTTGCATTTGCCCTTTCCATTTTTTTGTAGATTTTGTACAAAAAAGATAAACATTTGTGTTGATTTCAGATGCATCTTTATTTTGTGATTGTTCAGAATCTTCCATTGAAGCATCAATTTCGGGATTTTTCTGGCTATTTTCCACATTTTCAATGTTTACTGACGGTGATTGTGTTTTATCTGCTGTAATTGATTTCTCTGAGTCTTCAGAAATCAATGAATCACCTAGAAAAAAGAGAAGAAAAATTAATAATCATGATATTGTAAACAATATCTAATAGACTTATAATATTAATAAAATTCAATACCTAAAAATTAAATCTAGGAGTCTGAAGGTTTATAATTCGCTCAATTGTTTTTTAAAATTTTTGTTTTATATTAAACAGTGTTAACTAAAATCTTAAAGGAAACATTTTTTTTACATGACAAAAATGAGACAGACTTAACTCTGTTAAAATAAAATAAAAAGAAAAAAAAATAAAAATTGTAAAGCCTAATTCACTTGCTACGATAGAAAACTACAGAAATTTATTCTTTACAAACTCACACACCCTTGGAGGGAGAGTCAGGTAAAAATTCGTAAATTCAGGTATTAAGAAAAGGTCGATTGAAATACTACAAACGAAAGAATTCTAATTTTACACCATTCTAAATTCATTTGTATTACAATATTTTTTAAATAAAACTCATTATTTATGAAACTTAAATTATGAGACACCTGATAATTTTTTTATTTTTCTGGAAAAAAAATTCATCAAGAAAATTGTTTTTAAAAAATTGCATTTCTAATTTTTTTTTTTAGTTTTGAAATATGAAATTCCTTATATTAATTTTCTTGTCTTAATTTATTTGTTGAAAAAATTATAAAAATTATAAGATATCATTCAATTTCAGTATTATTATTATTACTCAATTCTGAAAAATAAATAAAAAATTTGTTTATAATACCTGTTGAAGATGTAGATGGTTGAGATGATCTACTAACATTTTTTTCAACGTGGTGCTTCATCGAAGCTGAAAAAAGCCGATAACATTGCGAATGATAACCGTCTGTTTGAGTCACATTTTCCGGCAATTCCACATCACAATATCGATAATTTTTTTCTTGGCGAATTTTTAAAAAGACTTTACATTTTTCCAATACTTCTTCATTAAAAACAATGATCTTATCAGTACGCTTTTTACAAATAAAACATTTTAAATTTGTTTTATTCATCGTGATTTATCTGTTTATAACCTTAAAATTAGAATTTGTTTATTAAATAATTACAGCACTAATTTAAAGCAGTTCAAACTATGTACACAAATATTTACACAGTCACATATGCACGTACGTACATGTTAAATTTCGAAAAAGAAATTATATTTTAATAAAATTTTTTAAAAAGATATAAAAACACTGGATAATTTTTCACGAGGCTCCGAAAATAACTGTTGTGAACGCAGTGCCGCAAGTAAGCTGGAAACACGAGGTTTCTCAATAGCCAATCACAGCGCGAGGAGCTCGGGCCTCGGCAGCTGCCAGCATGCCTCAATTAGCTATCCTTGTCGCACTTACGGCTGCGCGTGAGACTTTTTGTTGCGCTTATTTACAAACTTTATTAACGTCAAATAATTATTTATAACCCGCAAAATCGTCAGGCAATATGCAGGTATTACTGAAATTACTTAATATATACGTGATTTAAATTTCTGATTGCCTAAAGAATATTTTTTGGTAATTTAAAAAAATTAATTTTGGAGACGTCAGTTAATACTTAATAACCGACAAAAACGTCAGGGATTTTTTTTTTGAGTTCTAAAAATTATAAATTAAAAGATAAAAAAAAATTCAAGTTGCCAAAAATATATTTTTTGAATTTTTTTTTTTGCAAATGTTACATGCTGCGCAGTAGCGAAATAACCGCTAATTCGCTAAACGACTTTCAGGACCGGATTCACCAATTGACAAAATTATAATTTTTCGCAATTTCAGCTTGCCTAAAAAACCTTCCCAAAATTCGACATCAGCTCTCCGACTTCTACTTCTATGAATGTATCCACAGACTCATACTTCATATGTTCAGTTGTTTGTTGTTCTATCAGTAAGGTATTAATCCTATCATGTGATTCATTTATTGGAGTCAGAATAGCTCTTTCTTTTAACCATGATAAACTATCTAATGCACCACGTTGAATATTCGGGTATATTCTATCAATCAAAGTAATCAACTCTCCCACAGTTTCACAAAGGTTACTTGGAATGGTTATTTTTCTTTCTTCTTCTGGAGATTTCCGTTACCTATGTCAATTAATAATTCTGAAAACTCTTTCGCTCTCAAGTCATTTTGAAGACATACCCTCATATTAACTTTCAACGATAGGACTTTTATATAGGCCATAAAATTGAAGATTTTAGGCAGGCTTTAATTTCATCTGCACGTGTCCCTCGTGGTACAACAGGTAAAGTTTGTCTGAAGTCACCAGCTAAAAGAATAGTCAACCCACCCATAAGTCGATTATTCTCTCTAATGTCTTGAAGTGTCTGATTAAGAGCCTCAACACCTTTCTTGTGGGCCATAGTACACTCATCCCACACTATAATTTTTGTTTCTCTGAGTACATGCGCCATGTCACTTTGCTTTGAGATATTACAAATGGGATTATCGGAATGATTCAAGTTGAGAGGTAGTTTAAAAGCTGAGTGCGCCGTCTTGCCTCCATCAATTAACGTAGCTGCAATCCCTGACGAAGCAACAGCAACAGCAATATTTTTTCTACTCCTAATTTTAGCAAGCAGAAGATTGATCAAGAAAGTTTTCCCAGTTCCACCAGGAGCATCAAGAAAAAACAACTTCCCTGAATTAGAATCAATACTGTTCAAGACTTCATCATAAACTTGTTTCTGATCGTCATTTAATTTCGAAACCCCTACAGAAACTGCTTCGATCAACTGAGAAACATCATAAGCCAATTCATTTATGTACTGACGGTTGTTAATAACGTTGCTTTGCTCTCTTAATGGTTCTGGAAGCCCAAATTCTAACAATGACTTACCTGACATTGATGTAACAATATCTTCAAGAAGGATAAGACACTGGTTGTAAACGATATCAACGATCAGTTCAACATCTCTACTCTCTCTTTCCATTTGTCTTTTGATATCTTCTGCCAAACTTTCCCGGTACTTTGTCCATAATTTTATCGGATCTCCCACTTGACAAAAAACCAACATAATCGCGAATAACTCTCTAATTTTATAAGGAGAATCAAAAATAGAAGCTTCCTCTAAAGTACGATCCCAGTTAATATCGTCTTCCAATAATCCAAGTGCTCTGCAAGTTGCTTGAAAAGTCGGATGCTCTACCCCTTCTACAGTTTTTAAATCATTGAATGAAGTAGGACCACGAATCTCATGTAGGAGAAGGCGTAAATAGTAGCATTCAGCATTACCGGGATGGACAGTATACACTCTACCCAACACATGATCTTTTTTAATTTCTGGAAAACCTGTCACGACTTTTCCTTTTTTCCTCCTAATAAATTCATTGTTTCTCCAAACGTAATAACCTGGAACTTCACTATACAAAAGAGTTCGCGCAAAACCATCTACTTTACAGAGATCGAAAAAACCTATAAGCGTTGTTTTCTTTGGATTCGCGATTTTATTAACAATGTTCTCTTCTGTGAAATAAACTCTTTGACCATTGTCTAGATGAACAGCAAGATGAACAACAGGAGGATATCTCTCATGAATGTGAAAACCGAAAATACGCCAGACTGCTTCAGAACTGCTTATGTATCGTCCTGCTTCATACCTAGAAACCTCATCTAAATTTTCAACGGTAAACGCTGCCTGATCAGAACCCTTATTTACGTACTTGCAGATGTATCTGATAGATTTAACTGAATTGCAATACTCAACATTGATATGAGCTTTGAAAGTACGTGACAAAACAGGATTAAATGGTACCACCCATCGATTATCAATATCATTTCCATTAATTTTTATTGCTATTCCACCGTCTTCCGGAGACCGCCTTCGATACTTAGGATATCCATCTTCACCTGTTTGAGTTTCTTTTAAGAAAGGCCTTGGGTATCGTTTAGTGCAAACACCAGCCAGCATGCAAGGTGAACTGAAATTGAAAACTCCACACGGGCCATGAATCATTGTTGATTTAATAATTTCATGAAGTGTTTGATCCTGATCAGGGTCAGGTAATTCAGCTCTTATAACTTCGTCAATAGAGTCAGGTCTTATTTTTTCTTCCAACCAAAGAAGAATATGAACATGTGGAAGTCCACGCTTCTGCCATTCCACAGTATACATGTTACACCTTACATTGCCAAAGATACAACCTTTTGTCAGAAGATTCATCATGTGTTTAACTTTCAAACAAAATACCCTCGCAATGATATCGTGTCGATCATAAGATTTTTGTCCTTGTCTCAAAAGATCTTCAATTTCTGACCATTTAGGATTGCAAGTGAATGTAATGAATAAATCTGGACGTCCGAAATGCCGTACGTACGTCATAGCGTCTTGAGTTCGTTCATGCATGTAGCGGGGTCCACCAGTGAACGAAGACGGCAATACAACCATTCTACCAAGTTCTGAAAACTGTCCATCTCTTTTTACCATAGCGTCTTTTAGGTGGATATATTCCTCACTCCTAAGTTTTGTTTGATTATTACGAATCCAATTGAGCCTTTCAGTTTCAATCTTAGCATACATGTCAACTAAAAACTGATTAAAGAGATTACGAAAGAGTACTAAATGACATATTTCACTAACACGCTCCATTAACCTATAACTGTAGAACTCAGAAGCAGAACAGTCTTCTTGAGAGGGGACCTAGTCTTTGCGTCACGTTTAGGTATGTTTATGTAATAACCATCCTCTCCACGGAAAAACATCAAAGGGTACTGGAGAGCATCGTATGCACGATGCGTTTCACTAATCCGTATTAATTTATTGTCTATACTGTAAAGAATTATATCTCTTTTTTCGAAAGCCTGACCGACAATAACAACTGCTACTTCATTAGTTTGAGGAACATTGAAACGACCCTTGTGCTGACCTTGCGGTTTTCTATCGGCATTAATTACAACCTTGAACTCTTTTTGGTCTTTAGGAACTGAATCGATAGCGGCCTTGAAATCCAAAATATATTTATTATTTTTATGAAGCGACTTCTGTAGTTGGCTAACTAATTCGGGTTTAACACCAGGAGTAATTCCACAACGGATTTCACTCTCACGTTTATCATCCCCAAGAAAGTACAACTGAAGAAAAGAAGGATGCTGATGAGGTTCAGCCATAAGGCTACCTATTCTGTGGTACACTTGGCCCTGAATTTTAAATGTTGTAAAGGAGAAAGGGAGTAGCATACGTGATGGTAGACGAAAAATTCATTATAGCTAGGAATTGCGTAAAATCCGTTCTTAGTGAGCGTCTACATCACGAATGGAGTAACTATGCTAAATTTCAAGTCAATCGGGCGAATAGTTTCGGAGATCTCGTGATGAGTGCGTGAGTGGTATTTCGCTTATATATATATAATAGAAGATATATATATATATATATTGTGACATGGGAAATTTTCCCATCTAGATTTCAAACTAGAGATTATTTTTTTTTGAGTATTATTTAGCCTTGTGTGTTGGCCAAGCTGATGGATTACTGAGATTCGACGCGACTGTGTCGCCCCAAGTGGTTCCGATCATAATACAAAGCTCGAGGTAACATTTAAGCCGAACCGCGCCAAATAGTACTAAGTATGGATGGATGCGTCCGAACGAAATTTCGATGTAATTGATATAGTATGAATGAGAAAAGCGACCGGGTGAACCTGCATTTCAGTCGATATCAACGACCAAGGAGACATCTGGGAGGAGCAGCGAGTAACGAGGAAGGCACGGAATCGGACTCCACGAACGACTGGAAGTAGAAACGGCGGGAGAGCACTTCGAGGCTTCACCTGAACGCCGAATGACGAACTAAATTGGGGAAATCGACCAATCATCGATCACGGACATTTATCATACGACGGCTGATTGGACGCGCAGCTTATTAGCGGCGCTCGAGAGCAAGACCACGTGTTGATGAAGGAAAACGGAAAAGCGAGAAAAGAAAAAAAATTCTGACCTGAAACGCATCCGAGCCACGTGCAACCGAAAAATACTTTTTTTTTTTGTACTAATTAATTGATAACGCAATACCATTTTGTTGCTATTATTACTGAGATTCAGTCGTTTTTTGTTGAAACCAAATTTAATTATTGTTGTACGAGAGTGTCGAATCGCCGAAGTGACTATTGTTGAGAGTGCCGTACCAGACAGTCAAGGACAACAGCACCAACTTTGTGATTTTCCGATCTCGTTGTTTCCGTGGGGAAACGCCATCGCCGAGGACATCTGCAGCCATCAGCACCGCCGACACCGGATTCCTGATTTGCTACCCGTGCCGAGGAGTCGACTGAGCGGGGTACGTGCGGTCGCAGTTTGCTATTTCACCTGGGTGACTTCACCGCGATCTGAACCGCGATTAACTTGAATTATCAGCGATAAGCGCTTATTAAATCTTTTTTCTTTTTTGTCGAATTGATATTTAATCACGACTTCGGAAGTAAGTCCGAAATTAACTTTGTACCGGAATTTAACAATTGCGTTGTTAAATTCCGGCTTCGGTGACGTCAGCCAGGTACCCGGTGCCAAATTCTTTTGTAATAAGTTGCTAATAAAAATTATGTACGGTTGTTGCGTTGTATCGTAAGTTTTGAAATTTTCTGTCATAAAGCTAAATTGGCTCGATTAGAGGGCCATCTCAGAGCGATAATAGGCACTGCACCTCGAGCTTTGTTCCCGCGAATTACCCGACGGGTAACAGCGATCCCATTGAACAATCTATTGGTTATTATATTCTTAATTTTTTTTTCTGCCGCTATTATTGTTAATAAATTCGCCAATTGTTGTTAATCGAACCCGGCGATATAAATAATTTTTTTTGTTCACAAATTCGTAAATTGTTGCTAAACGAACACGGCGAACAAATAAATTTTTTTTTATTAATCAATTCGTAACTATTGTTAAGGCGAACAAAGCGAAATAAATAATTTACTTATTTATTGTTAATGAACTCCTAATTTAGAGCTCAGACGAGACCAGCGAACTAATTATTTTTTATTATAATCTTGTTGTTAATCTCTTTTGTTCCTGCGAAACTACTGTCGATCTGATTTTATTGCCTTGCGTGCACGAATATTAATTTTGCTTTCCTGTTTGCGATTGACTGCGGTCCAAATTCCGATTGGCTTTATTATTTTGGCGATTTCACGAAATTTATTTAACAATCAATTATTTTCAACGATTTTTTTTTTTGTATTGATCTTATTCGTTCTTCTTGTTATTTTTTTTTTTAGAATTGAACCTGCGAATGTTATTCAACCTCGCTAATTATTAAATAAATAAAGTGACTTGTAATCGTACCTGCGCAATTAATTTTTATTTTATTTATTTTCAATTATTATCCGAACCGATTTCCTTGCTCGTTTCGTATAAACTTTTGAATCTCTTCGGCCTCGACCCGCCGCCCAACGACGATCAACGTGAACCACCGAACAGTGGAACGGAAGTTCCTGGCGCCCAACCATCAACGAACCAGGTAAGCCAAACATTTAGGTGGACCTCTTCGGCGCTGTCGACGCCAGCGCAGCGAAAAAGCCATCATAATGTATATACATATATTAGATGACAGAATTCAAATCTGCTTTTTTTTTTCAAATTAATTGTAAAATTAATATACCCACTGCTCAAAAATTAACGACATTATAATAGCTTTTTTAAAAGCAATCTATAGCATGGGATGTTTTTTATCTTTTAGCTTGTATGTTGTATATAAAATTTTATAAATTAATTCAACATGCTACAATTTTATGAATTGATCAAGCATCCTAGAATGTAATGCTAAAATGATAAGATATGCAAAATTGATTTGGTTTCGAATCTACAAATTAAATTGCATCAGAAAAAGTATTTAGAAATAGCTTATTAAAATCTTCAAAAAACCTTCATGTATTTATTTTATTTTTTAATTAATTTTTTTTTTCAGAATCTTAAAATTTTGATTAAATTCTATATTTACTTTTTTAAGTATTAAATTTTATTAATAACCAAGCTTTGATACTTTAGAAATCTCTGGCGACCAGTAGCAACTTGAATATTTCCACTGTTTTTCTCAATTATAAGCTGATTATCATAAATTAGCTAATCAAATTTAAAATTCCTGCCCGCGGAAATGTGGTGCCCTCACTGTTTGTCATAATTGTTACTATTCCTGATCTCATGAAACTATGGTTGCGTTCCACTAGGTACTAATTAAAACGATCGTGCTACATGTATTCAAATAGGATTATGATCGCTTTTTGCACTTAGGGCCAGTTTTTCAATCCAGGATAAAATTTTATCCGATAATAAAATATATCTATATATTTCATATGTATAAATATACTGGCAATAATAATTTTATCCTGGATAAAATTTTATCTTGGATTGAAAAACTGACCCTTAGTGAGACGCATTCTAACACATGCTTCGACGGACATCTGAAATTACCACAGAATCATTCAGTCGCCACACCTAACGTAGAGACTGACTCAATCGATTGTGAAGATAGTCTAACTAAGCAAACTTGTAGCAGAAAAAAAAGAAGAAAAATTGGAGGCGTCTCTGTTCATCTTTGTTTAACAAATTATTATTCTTTTTATGATAAGCATGATATGAAACTTTTCACATCAAGATTGTATTTTATAATATATAATGTATCATGTAACGGGTTTGAGCCGTCCCTTGGTCATCCCTTTTATTTAAATTTAATAATTAGGGCGCCACTGGAATTTTCATCACGGTTTCCAGAACCGGTCCAAGCAAGAGAGATATCACAGGGTCGAGAGAAATTATAATATTTGACACAATTAACAACAATTAAAATTGACTTGAATTATTAATTTATTTGAACAGTATGACAATAGTTAAACCCTGATTCAATTCTCACACACACACTCTTACTTACAAAAGTTGCTTATTCCTACGATACCCTCTTATGGAGCGTCTATATCGTAGTTTCTATCATAGTGCCTATTCCTGCGATACCCTCATATGGAGCGTCTATACCGCAGTTTCTATAAAAGTTTCTTATTCCTACAATACCCTCATATGGAGCGTCTATATCGTAGTTTCTATCATAGTTCTTATTCCTGACGGTACCCTCATATGGAGCGTCTATACCGCAGTTTCTAACTAAGTCACGCTGTCCACAGGACCCTCACGCTCTAAGACTCTAGATATGCCCTGGGTGGTCACCCGGACCCCTGCCCAAGGTTCATACCGTCCTTAGCCCGTTCGCTGTCCACAGGACCCTCACTACGGGACTAAGGAACCTGAAGTTGACTAGGACAGAGGAGGATACCATGACACTAGTCGACAACTTGCTAATTCTAACCTCCTCGACAGCCCGTGAACGAGGAGTATATAATGTAAATTATTTTCCACACACACACACACTATTCTCAATAAAACAATTTATCTAATACACACTTGACTCTAACTTACAATTATTTTAAAATCCAAGATACTCTTACAACATAACTTCCTGGGAATCAAATTTCCCGGTCCCTAACTTGACTTCGATAAATAAGTTAATTAAATTCTGGTTGCTTAATTAATAATATCACAGTAGCGTTTATTCAACCAAGATGTTAGATTAATTAAAATTTACTCGAATTCAAACTGCCTGAATAATCGGCTTATGTCTATTTTGAATTCCAATCAAGATTTGAGACTTAGTCTTCAACTTGGTAAAAATTTCTCAAGGCTAAATTTTATCTTGATTAATTTTGAAATCATCGTACTGGAATTTGACAAATTTATTTATCGAAGTTTATTGAACAAATTTTCTTTTGTCGATAATTTTCTATTGTAATTTTGTTTCATAAATTAATTTACTATTTAACAATTTTAATATTCTAAATTAGGGAATTTGTGTCTATGATAATTTTATTTTATAATTTTTGATAATTTTCCAAAAATAAATTTTAATTATTAATTTTAATTTTCCATTTTAATTTAAATTTTAATTCATTTTTACTTGTTGATTTTATTGGTCAATTTTAATCTAACTTGAACAATTTTCTAATTTTTGTTTCCTTTAATTTTATTTTAATTTCTAATTTTTAATAATTTAATCGGCAGAATATCGCTTATATAAATGACACAGTTAACTCAAAATTGTCGATATCAAAATTTCTGATTTGTAAATTTTAATCTAAATTTATTTGACCAATTTTATAATAATATTAATTCTAAATTTAACCTCTTTTATTTTTAATTTTGAAATTCTTCCAACTTATTGAATTTTCTATTTATTCAAATTTTGATTTAACTAATTTTAACCTCGATTTATAATTTAGATGTTTTAATTAAATTCGAATAATTAATTAACTAATCAAGTAGGGTGATTGGAAGACGGAACCTGGCCTGTGCCTAGAGTTTTCGGGGGCGACGCAATAATTTTCCGAGGTTAAACTTTATTTTGTACCTGAGAACTTTTGACGATTTCTTTACTTGAGTTTAGCTCTCTTTGTTCTCGTTGACTCCTAATAGAGGTAACCTAGTCCGCCAAAATCACGGTGTTCTCGGTACTCAGGTTCACTGCGTCGCGGCTCGGGATATTTAGCAATATTTTATCTGGAAATTCAGGATAGTTAGAACGGTTTTATTGGATAATTAGGCTGGCTAAATGCCTAGCAGTAATTATCAATTTTACAAGTCAAAATTAATCGCTCTGAAGGTTCCACAGGAATCTCCGAGGAATATTAATATTTACCTGGTATTTCCAAAATTTCGTGTTGGTAGCTCGAGCTCCGGCTTCACAATGTCGCTTTTCCGTTCGGCAACTTCACTCGTCCCTCGTGTGGGATTATCCCCACCCGCGGAACACTTATCTTCTAGGCCCCGGAACTTATGTAAATTTTATTTCTTCTGCGCGAGCATCTTATACCACAGCGCTCGGTGATCCGTCGATAACTAACCGCGGCTAGGGTGAGGACCTTCAACGGGTAATAAAGGAGCCCCGTGACAATCAATTAATCTGTTCACCTAAAAAAAAAGACTATAAAATTATAGAAAAAAATAAATTTTTACCGAGAGGGTATATTAAAATTGCTGTCAGCGGTATGTATTTAACAACATTAACTACCATAATAACAATTAAAGAAACAGTTATGTGAGATTTTAATTATTATGATGCAGATAAGTAGAAAATAAATTCATATAATTAAAAATTTTTATAGTTTTATTGATTTAATATCTGATCAAAGGTTAAAGTGCAGTGTATTACTCTATATTTGTAAAAGGTAATTTTTAATTCTAATGAGTATTTCATCGATTTATTTTTACTTTTTAGATATTCATAATTTATTATCTATTTGCAAAATGTTGAATTCTGGCATGCTAAAAGTAAGACTAAAACGTTTGGATGAAAGAAATATGGTTAAAAAATCAGTAACGAAATATATTTCTAATATATCAAAGACTCCAAAAAGTGTTTTAGCGCCGCATTTATTTGATAAATCTCGGATGCTTAGAGTTTCACTAAAACGTTTTGATGAAAATATATCATCAACTTTATTGATGAATAAAAATTTTAATGACACCTCATGTATCGAAAAAATGACATCAAATTTGCACTGTGATTTCGAAAAAATTACAAATATTGACAAAAATAATTGCGAATTACATGAAAAATTTGATTCACTTGATGAAAATTTTCATTTGGATACGGAACAAAAGCCACATCAAGCTAAGGTTTGTAGTTTTTCACTAAGCTTTATATAAAGCTTAATTACCATATGGTAATTAATTTTTCTACTATTCAAAAATGATATATAAATTTATTTTGCTTAGAAAAGAAATATACTACTTAAGAATTACTAACAGTTGTATAATTTTTAGATTATTGTTAATGCACGTGATAAGACAACATCATATAAACCACTATGTACATTATCGGGTCCAAACGTTTTAAGTGACACTAAAACTGAACAATTTGATCACTCAACTACTCATCATAATTCTCTGAAAAGGACAAATCTACTGCCTAAGTTGGAAATTGGTTTAGAGGAAGTAAAACCAAACGAGATCATTACAGAAAATTCTGATCTCGATGTAAGTATGAATGTTTGAGGATTAATTAAATTGAATATTTCAATTTTTAGCCCTATTTGAAAAAAATTGAAAAGTAATTAAAAAGAATTACTTTCAAGATAGATCGAATAATTTTTAATGCCGTTTCTATTATTTTCAATATTTTGTTTGTTAATCAGGGAGTATAATCATTTAATTGATTATTTATATAAGTAATATTAATACTTTACAGATGATGAAAAATAGTTGTAATGGCTCGATTAAACTTGACTTAGATATTGTAATAGCTTGTAATGAATTGGTTAATTCGAATGATAATTTGAATGCTCATCAAGTGAATCAGGATACCATGATACTTGACTGTGATCTTGATTTAAACGATATTGGTGTAAATTCAAAAGACATTTGTGGTCATAACTGTGAGGATAATACGGTCAGCTATTTATACCAAGTATTTTTAGTATTCTACAGTGGACAATAACTTCGATGCTTATGTTTTTTTCATTCTTATTTATAGGTATTACCGAATGAGGTAGTTAGTCCGATTGACAATGTTGCTAATAAAAAAAGACTGGGTTATGCATCGACCGATTCAAATATAAAGTCAAATGCTCAGCCAGTGAGCCAAGATTTGCAAACTGAATGTAATTCTAGTAAACTTCTTAATAATTCACACGAGACTTCACAAGAAAACGAGGTTTGCATTTGTTTAAAAATATAGTTTTGACTTCGTTTATTGTGATTTTTTATATTGTTCTTTGAAGATAATATTTGGTCACGAATTATTGTTTGAAATTGATATTTTTATTTGTATAACTTTAATCATAATTTTATTATCGTCTCGAGTTAGTTATTGCTCTCGTACTATTCTCAGATAACTCTTAAAGTGCCTAATAATTCATTTCTTATTAGCTATTACAACTAAGCATTAATTATTGACGCTCAATCTAATGTTATCTACTCTCTTTAAAATATGTTTGAAATCCAGAATTTGATGATATTTTTTCAAAATATTTTGAATATTAGAAATTTACAATACATAAATTACAGTTAGAAAAGAAATAGGAGATTGTTAATTAATTAGATGAATTTCATTGGAAACTGTGATTTAGAGTTTTTTGTTTTTATTTTACAGAATAATTTTGACAGGATTTTTGAAAGACAATTTAACATCCAAAATAACGGTAATTTTTTAGCTGCTCGTTTTACTTCTCCAGAAAATGATCTGATAGAAGGAGTAATCTTTCCCAGTATCGATGAAGCCAGCTATAATGATTCGGATTTGTCGAAATATGAATCAAATTATGAGGTTTTGAATTTAAGCTATTAATTCGTAAGAATCTCTGAGATATGAAATATTACCTATATTACTTTCAACATTTTACAGATTTCCGACCAATTGGAAAGCATTCTTGCATCTCAATTAGATAGTGAAACCGTGGAAATGATACGCGATTATAGCATCCATGAGATTGATGACAATGATGATTTATCGATTTTTCAATTTGACCAACATCCCAACATTAACTCTGATAGCATTTCCAATGTTGTATCGGAATATACTTCGGTATATACTAATAAAGACAGTAGTGATATTGATTTCGATCCTGACAAAGTGACCCATTCTTCAACTATGGCAGAGGATTCAGCACAAGTTACACAATCACCCAAAACAGTGAACTTTGAAAGTCCTGAAACCGAGAGTTCACCAACTGATGTAACTCCGTGTGCTTCAAGTACACAAAAGACAATAATTACCAATTCAACATCTATCAAGATACCGCTTCCATCAAAAGGTTCTTGTGATAACTCAAAATTAAAAGCAGAAAGTAGTATTATTATTGACGAATTAGGAGTTGTTACGGTTCAATCACGTTGGAAAAAAAAATATTTTTGTATTTACTGTCATAAATTAGTGGTTAAGTTACCTCGCCATATAGAAACAAAACACAAAGATCTCGAAGAAGTACAACAACTGAAAAATACTCCAAAAGGTGAGTAATCGTGAGAAATGCAAGCAAATTTTTGATCAATATCAATTTCTGATAGAATTGCTTCGAAAGTTTAATTTGAGAGGATTGGACAGCTTGGAGCAGCAAATTATCTGACCGAATTTAAATTCTGTGATCTTTTTTTGATAATTAATCTTCAGTCATTACATGAATAAATTTATTCATTTACATCTTAGTTTTAAATTTATTTAAATAAAAGCTGAACTAAAACTAATTGTCAAATAATAATATCTCTCAAAATTAAAAAATAATATTTTCACGAAGATTTCGATCCTCTACAAAACTTTTGGAGCAATAGAAATAGAAAAATGTTACTAGTCTGGAAGGTGAAAATTTCATAGAATTTGATTAATTTTTGAAATACTTTTGGAAACACAAATTTTGAATACTAATCTAAGCATTATTTTGTAAGCATGTACTATATAATTTAGGCTGATAGGATAATATCTTAATTGAACATATATCACTGCTTCGTAGCTAAGTCATAAATATTTTTACTTTGTTTACTTATGTTATTTTGAAGCAATGAGTAAATTAAAATTTTATTTTTAGTTTACTATTCTCTATACATATTACTACAAATAATATAGTATTTGCAGGTACCTCTGAAAGAAAAAAATTAATTGAGATTTATAGAGACAATGGACGTGCTATGCATAACACTAATCCTGACTATAATACTGGGAAGCTATTAGTGAGCCGTCGACCAAAATCAGAAAATAAACCTGCCAATGACTATACAACTTATGCCAAGTGTCTCAAGACTGTAACTAAAGCCAACTCTTACAAGCACTATGCCATGTGTATCCATGCAAGAACAAATGGATCACGCGCTTATAAATTTCTTGGTCGCTATGTTGAAGGGCGCATTCATGCCAATGCCAGTGATACTCTAAGCTTAGTAATTTTCCCGGTGTTGCAAGAAGACACGATTGTTCTTTTAATTAGATATGATTGGCTGTTGATATTATATGGCAATAAATTGTGTATGAAATATACACCCCACTATCAGAATAATATGATAAGAGCAAGACTTCGATTGGTCGGTCGTCTATTGTACACTGTAACGGAGTACACAGGACCTTCTTTATCCGGTGAAGGTCTTCGATCCGAGCTAAAATTATCGACCAATTCCCCAGGGCGCTGTGCTCCGACGTACTCGCGCCAATAGTCTTAAGCTAGTGAGTAAGTCCCCGAGAGGGTAGCGCCGGCGCTGAGAGAGAGAGAGAGTGGGGAAGACAGAGCCAAGAAGAAACGAACCAACAAATTTTGGTAAGTTTTATTGTGTTCGAACGATCGAAGAATCGACATCGCAAACACCTCACTCAGGTAATTATTTCTATTCTATTGTTTCTTGTGGAACGAGGCGATAAATTTCAGTTAAATTTAATGCTTGCTAGGCCCAATGCCAGCTCGCTTAAGTTTAATTAATCTAAGAAATATTCTAATACCAATTTCGTGTTCCAGAATAAAATATTCTCTGAGAATTAAGTTACGAAGTGGCGATTCAGGACCGTGCTGCCAATAAGACCTCATCAAGGAAAGACGAGAAACCCGGGAGTAAAAGCGTCGAGGGATTTTTGAAAATAAAACCCAAGGAAACTCCAGGTACAATAAATACGTCTAAATAGATTCTCGGTAAAGCGGCATCAGCCAGGCTTTAAGTCGGCTGAAGGTTATTGCCATTTCGCGTTCGATCACAATCATTAGTTTTTAATAAAAGTTTAATTAATTAATCTTGCCAAAATTTAAGCAATTGGTTTAGTCAATAATTAAGCACTCGTTACTTGAACTAAAGTCTGAATAAAAGTCCGAATAAAGTTAAGAACAAGTTAGAAATGGAATAACTAAATATTTAATTAATAATACCAGGAATTATTTCGGGTTATTAATTAAACACGTAGGCAAAGTCTGGATTAATCTTACTAGGAATTAATTCAGTTTGTTAATTCATGATTTTGGTGTCACGTGGAAGTTTGATCTCTGAAAATTGAGTTTAAGTAAAATCAGTTGATTTTGTGTCAATTAAAATCATTAAAATAGTTCAGTAAAATATTTTAATAAAATCATCAGAAGTTAAAATTAATTACCCGAGTAAAAAACATTATATATAATTATACATAATTTATATATAATTTATATATAGAAAATGGCCATATATAAGCATATATAATTATATATATTTATATATAGTTATATATGATCATATATAATTATATATGGCCATTTTCTATATATAATTATATATGACTATATATGCTTATATATAATTATATATAACCATGTATGATTATTAGGACCTAGATTTTTCCCTTAATTTCAAAATAACAATTCAAATTTTTGATATTGCGGCCAAAGTATTGGTCGTTAAAAAAAATTTTTAGACAAAAGTTGTAAAAAGCTTAAATTTATGCAAAAAATATCTCTTATGATGTTTCCTAGGACTAATAATTTCACCGTTATTTCATAAGTAATATTCATATATAATTATTATAAAATTTAAACTATATTAATTATGAACTTTCATTTTGTAATTACAGGGAAAATATTGGTTTCTTTTAAACTGTAAGAAACGTTTTTTGTAGAAAATTAAATTTCTTACAACTTTTGTTTGAAAAATTTCTTATAGGACTAATATTTTCACCATATCAAAAATTTTAACCATTTATTTTGAAATTGCGGTAAAAATTCTGTCCTTGATGATTATACATTAATATTTCTTTAGAATGATTTGATAGAATTTCACTTTTTCAGGTATCATTTATATATTCACGTGAATGTTCTTTTTAGTTTAACACTTCCTGCTATTGAAAAGATTTTGATATGTGCATATAGGATTATAAATAATGCAGTGCGTCCTTGTGTTTATATTATTTATAATATGAACTTAGTATTTATTTTTTTAATTATTGCTATTAATCATTACATATCAACTATTATAAAAAATGTAATTAATTTTTAAGTTATTTACTATGATGCAATAGGTTTTTTGTTAAATTCATTATTAGAATATACAACCATATTATTGTACATCTTTTGGCACATATCTAGCTCTATAGTTACATTACATGTTAGAAATAAAATAAAAACTAAATCACATAGTTGACTTTTCTTCACTTAGAATACCCTTTGACTTTTATAATATATATTTATCAAAGAACTAAATTATTTTTTCTGGAATTTTTTAGTTAAAAAATCAAAATTATCTGAAAATTAAACATTTTCATAAATGATACGGACCATATCCTGAGTACAACCCAGTCCAACGGATAGTTATTACGGTAAGCAGGTACGGACCAACAAAGGGGTCAACAGTTAAAAAATCAAAATTATCTGAAAATTAAACATTTTCATAGATTGAAACAAGATAAGAAAGTTAAGATATAAGATATAAAAATAAAAATGTAATTGAAAACACTATGCATTTTTTTCGATATTTTTTTGGTGTTCTCTCTTTACTTCTCCAAGTCATTGAGACATAGCGCTGCTTAGTTGCATTTTCGTAGGGTTTTCCTAATTGTTTTTCTGAGCATATTCGTTGCAAAAATCTATGAAATATAAAATAAAAATGGGTTAGTTAGAGTAAGCTAAATTCCTGTGAGATCTATCTATTAATACAAATTGCATTAACCTATAACTGCTTTCTTAGCACTTCTATCCAAAGCTTCACATTTTTTGGACTGCTTTACTCTCCCCTGAGCTCTCGGAGACTGTCCACTATAAGTACAGTTCAAGATAGCATTGCGTTTAAAAACGCCATCCAATATACGACGCATAAAGGAAGTCGCTGACTTTCTACAGGTGTCTACGGCATCATCATAAGATGATTTTTTGCAATAAATATCCTCTTTTAGCAATATCATCTTTATTATAAATATAT
The DNA here is from genome assembly GCA_018835575.1 of Cotesia chilonis. Lineage (NCBI taxonomy): Eukaryota > Metazoa > Arthropoda > Insecta > Hymenoptera > Braconidae > Cotesia > Cotesia chilonis. The sequence continues at coordinate 77,375 of RJVT01000157.1, forward strand.
AATAAAAATAATTAAAGATATTTTAGTTTCAAACAACTTTTAAATTAGCATAAAAATAACTATAAATTAGAATAACTCAATTTTATTTGTATCATCATGTTAAATATTACGTCATATTACTCACCGGTTCGCCTGAGTTTTTCCCATACAATTGGGGATGCACATTTTCTTGAATCTCAATTATACCAGAACTATCTATTTTAGGATGCTTCTTATCAACTAGAACGGTAATTCGTTTTTCTTTTTCATTATCTTCATCTCTAGATGTGTTAAATGAGCTCTGAGAATCGGATTTATCCGTATCGTCATTATCCGCAGATGTTTTAGTTTTTTCTCGGACTGAAACACTTTTCTTGGATGATAAGCTTGGGAACTGTATAGAAAAAATAGTTAGTCAAAACATTATGATAATATTTGCATGCTAATGTTAATTAAATAAATTAAACCAATTTTTATATCGATAACTAAATTTAAATCATAATTATAATTATTTTTTACTCGAAGCAAGTAGCTTGTTTTTTTCTTCAATTATCCGTTTAAGTTCTTCCTTGGTAGGGCTAATCTCATTATGTTGCTCGACTTGAAAAGATTTATTGCAATTATCTTTCGATACATTTATTTTCTTTTTATCAATAAATTCTTTGATTTGTTTTTGTTCAATCGTAGATGATTTATTTTCTTGAATTTTTGCTTTACTTTTATCCTAAAAAATACAATAAATAATTAGAAAATATGTAATTTTATACTTATTTTTATATTTCATTTTTATTTAATATTAATTTATATAAATTGTTTGTCTCACTGATTTATTTCTACTAAGAAGTTGAGTATCTTCCAAATTGTTTTCAAACGACCAAACATTTCTAGGAATACGTAATCTTTTTTTAGGAAGTGGTGAAGTACTTGAAGAATCTAATTTTTTCTTCTTACAGTTGGTCTCTTTAGCCAATTTCTTCAATGTATCAGCGTTTACTAAAATATGACATTAAATTAAAAATATCTATCAAAAATTAGATTTATGAAAGTAATAATGATATTAAAAAAGAAGCAGGCTTTCGACATAACTTCCGATTTTTTTTTAATAAATTGAAAACCTTAAAAAAAATAATAAAAATCTGTCATATAGATTTTTACATGATCAAGATGTGCTATTTTTTATTTTTTTTCAAACTAACATTTAATTTGATTATTTTAAACCTGAAAAAATTTTCTTGTAATTAATATTACTTTTCGCGCTTACAAATAAATGACATTGAAGATAGCAAACATTCGATAATAATTTAGCTTTGATTTTTGATAAATAAAAAAATTTCATTACTGATATTAATGTTTAATTGATTTAATTTAATTAATTAATTGTCAAATTCCAAAGAATGTGAGAATTCGCCCGATGAGGCACGGGGCACGGGTCTATTACACACTGTATCCGTGCTGGTACCCGTGCCCCGTGCGTATGAAATATCTGCACGGGTGTAGTCTATGTATAGACCAAATACTTGTATGTATTTGTATGTATTTGTATGTATAATTCCAAATACTTTTGGTAAGCTTGCTGCTTTTTGTTCTTATAAGTAATGGAAGTTTTCATAATTTTAAAAAATATTATTATTCTTTACGGGTACAAAATAAACAACTTTACCAGAAAAATCTTCGACAGTTCCTGTCAACTCGTCTTTTCCCCAAAAAAATTGAACGTGATCGTTAATTTCTAGAGGACACTGAGGATCGGATATGACATTTTCATCTTCTACTATACAATAGAAATGGTCAACATCACAATTTATAAGATAAAACATCATGTAACTTTTATTTTTAAACAAAGTAATAAAAAACTTCACATTAACAGCAATACTTGATCTTAGGATGAGGCACAATTTTTCACAATGAACTACACACCATAGAAAAAAAGACGCTATGACGCCATTTGCACAAAATGTAGTAAAGATTTCAAGCTGCCGGGTGTTGGCGGTGCTGTCCTACACGCTCATGCGCACATACTCGTAATCACACACGCGTTGCTGCTACTGAAAAAAAAAAATGTGCTTGAAATGAGTTTTTCAATACATTCATTGAAATATTTCAAAATTATTATTAATATAAATTTATAAAATTAAAAAAAAAATTCCATTTTTTTCTGAAAAAATATCGATTTGTGACACTAAAAAATCGATTGTTCGATTAATCGATTGTCATTCTACAACACAAGCAGCTACATATATATTGCATATATTTGTTGTACGTCTGTAAATTTGCGTACATCTGTTCCACGTGGTTACAATAATTTTTAATCTTTATATTTTTTTGGTATTACAAAGTCAATTGAAGTATATTAAAGCTTTGATTATAAAAAGTATTTTAGTTCAGTACTTTTTACATTTTATGAATATTTATATTGAAAGCTTTCATAATAAAAAATGTCGTCTGATGATAATACATTTGATGCACCTCCAATTTCTAGAAAACGAAAATACAAACAGTATAAAACTGATACTAATATACCGGTAAGTGTTTTTTATTTATATTTTATATTAAATATATTATTAATAAAAATTTTTTGAAATAAATGAAATGAAAAATTTTAATAATATTAATTATTTGTTTATTTTTTTTAAATATTATGATACTATAAAAAACTTGCATGTGTAAAACAATTTTTTTGTTGTTATATGTATTATATTATGTGTCAAAAATTTTGCGTAATTATGATATAAAAACGTGAAAATTCATTTTATATATTTATAAATGTTATTATTAATATAAATTCAAAATCGAAAAAAGTATTAATTCTTCAATGAATAAATTAAAATTTTTTATATTCTAATAACATAATTCTTAATTTAATTTGAGATTATAGATTTTTTATTTTTGCAATAATTTTTATGAGATAGATTCATTTGAAAATGATTTAAAAATAATTCTATTAACATTTATCTTAAGATAAATTGAATTTCTTTAATTTCGCACGTAATTTGAGATTATTTTGCGATCATCTTTGTTCATAAAAATTTTTTTTATTTAAGATTCCACTAAGGACATTAAACAGATGGACTGCCAACAAATATCGTAGTAAAAATCAAGACTCCAGTTCATTTATTGCTGAGAATACCATTAGTTTAGAAGAATCTAGTAATAGCAGTGCAGATGAGAGTGATGTTAGTTCTAATAGTCATAATCAAGAAAGCTATGATAATTCTGATAATTCTGATAGTCATAATAAAGAAAGCTATGATCAACAAAATTATGATGATAATGCTGTTAATGATAATGAAGAAGGAAATGTTATTGAAGACCGTGAAATTTGCGATAACATTGAAGTAATAGGTAATAATGACAACGGCAATAATAATGCTAATATATTATTGTATGAAAACAGCAGTATTACTAGGGATCAAAGTATTTTTAAGTTATTGGATTTTTATATTCGGCATAAACTTTCAAAATCTGCATTAAAAGATGCACTAAAACTTCAACTATCAGTTCTTCCTGACAATAATCGGATGCCTAAGACAGTGTTCAAATTATTACAATATGTTGAAAATATTGCTCCCCAACAGGATCCTTCAAAATATTATTACTGTAAAAATTGTATGTTTTACATTGGTATTAATATTAAAAATATCAAAAAGTGTCCTTCTTGCTCTGTATCTAAGGACAATTTCCATTTTTTTTTTTAGTTTAATCTGGAAGATCAATTAAAATACTTGTTTGAAAAGCATAATCTTGCAAGAAAGTTAACATCTTTGCCGTTATCACACAATAAGACTGTAATAAGTAACATAACTGATGGAACTGAATATGTAAGAGTGAATTCTCATGATGGCAGACAGCAATATGACCTAACATTAATATTAAATACCGATGGATTATCTTTGGTTAAAAGCGGAAGCAGTCATTGCTGGCCTATAATGTATACGATTGCGGAGCTTCCGGAATATTTACGTGAATCATTCATCCTTATTTTAGGTTTATGGTATGACAGTGACAATAAACCGAATATGAATACGTGTTTTCGACCATTTTGTGAAAAATTAACCAAACTTTATGATGATGGGTTCACATGGATTCATCCCCAAACTAAACAAACTTTTCATTCAAAAGTCGTTGCTCCTTCATTTGTTGCTGATGCTCCAGCTAGAGCTACACTACAAAATATCCTTTCATTCAATGGCAGGTATGGTTGCAATATTTGCGAAATAATGACTAAACAATGTAAAAAAATCAAAGGGAAGAAAACAACTCGTATGTATCCATTTAAGACAAATCCATCAACATTAAGGACTAATGACAGGATGGAATTACAAGCAGAAGAACGAATAGATCTTTCAGTACCTCATAACATTGGAGTTAAAGGATATTCAATATTATCAAGTCTACCTTTAATTGACCTTGGTTCTTGTGTTCTACCCGAATTTATGCACTCAGTACTTCTTGGGGTTGTAAAGCAGTATATGAATTTATTAATAAATAAACCTGGTCCTTGGAATATTAAGCAACATATTAAAAAAATTGATAGTTTGGTAAAGGACATTAAACCTCCTCAATCATTTAATCGATTGCCAAGAGAAATAAGTCATTTCAAATATTATAAAGCTTCAGAATTTTATAATTGGATTTTGTTTTATTCTTTACCAATTTTAATCGACTACTTGTCTGATAAATACTTCCAGCATTTGATGCTTTTGGTAATAGGATTGTTCGATTTATTTCAAGACAAAATTCCAGTTCAACCGGATTTAGAACGTGCTGAAATGTTGCTCGATTTATTTGTAGATCAAACTCAGAAACTATATAGTGATAGAGAAATGACTTATAATTTTCATCAACTACGTCACCTTGGGCTTTGTACTAGACGATGGGGTCCACTTCAACATACATCAGCGTTTCCGTTCGAAAATCAAAATGGATATATTGCCAATTGCGTTCATGGAAATAAAAACCTGGGCCAAGAAATTGTCAATAATTTAAAAATTATTCAAGGCGTTCAAATCTTGAAGAGTATGATTGCAGAAAACAATTTTGCTGAAGATCGTGGACTGAATAATTACACTTTATTGGGGAATGCAATTGCCGTTGAACTCTTAGATAAAGAACGCCAATTAATTGCCGCTGAAGGAATAAACTATGAAAATCTGAAAGTTTATGCTCGAGCCAAAATTAACAACGAAATTTACACATCAGCGATCTATAAAATAATAAAAACAAATAGTTTTAATGTAGAAATTAAAAAAAATAATAGTTCTTGTATTTATGGAATGATAAAATTTTTTTTTGCCATGAAAATAATTTGTATTTTATCATTAAACAATTTATTGTGAGACATGATCATATTATGAGTCATTTAGGTATCCAAGTAGCAGTGAGACACATAATACCTGTCACAGAATTAGAAGAGTACTTGTTAACAAAATTCAGTGATGTACAAAGTATTTGTCAACTTGTGAAAGTACGAAAGTGAATCTCCACATTCTATCAGGAGTCCCTTTCTTGACTTTCCTGGACTCAGGGCCAACTTCAAACATAACTTTGGAGCAGAACTCAACTGCCAGTGATGGTGTGCCAAGTTCCAATTCTTCAGCAAAATCATGACAAATCTTTTTAAAATCTGCCATTAATACTGTGTAGTCTAATGATGGCCCGGAGTGTGTCTTTATAAAATCAGATGGGGTAACCCCTGCCATAGTGAAGTCTCCTGTTGATGTGTGCATCAACAGGAACTTTGGACGAGTCCCTGACAAAAGTTGCTCTTCAGTCAGATCCATGATCACAGGGCACTGGTAAGTCAATGTAGGTTAACACCAGTTTTGTTATATCTTGGTGTGCCAGATAGATGATGTGTCTTAATTCTATCTTATCAAGTCTAGTTGCAGTGAGGATACTGTCCAAATCTGAATTCTGTGTGAAACTATTATAGATTATATTATTGTAGCTACTTCCTACCTCTGTTGATCTTATTGATGCTTCTACTACTACACAACTTGAGCTCACTATTTCATTGACCTTAAAACAGGGCACTGGGTAATAACAGAGACAGAGCGACTCTGGGAGGTCTAAAGTTCCCTCTGAAGTTTTATTGACGCTCACTATTACTAAATCCCTCGTGATCTTAAAATTTAATGTTACTTTACAGTACATGAATTAGTCGCTGCGTGCTGCTGCCGGTTAAGTAGTACTAATCATAATAAGATAGTAAGTTCATCTGTGACGACACACCGGGGGTCGATCAACTACCCACAGTGTCAAAACCTGATATTTAATTATTTAAAACTCTAAATGAATTTACACCCAAAATTTGGAAACGTAACACCGGAAACTGAGTCGGGCTACGAGCTTTTCTTCCGTACAGAATTTCGTAGGGTGTAAATTTCGTGGCCGTGTGTACAGTGTTATTATAATTTAGCATTGCCATTGGGATGTACCGATTCCAGTTACTGAATTTATTTACATAAGCCCGGAGGTAGTCGACTAATGGCTGGTGAGATCGCTTCAAGGCTCCGTTCGATTGAGGATAGTAAGAAGAAGTTGTTATTCTTTGAATTTTCAGCGCTTTGGCTAGTTGTTGGATTAATTTGCTTGTGAATGAGGTGCCCTTATCTGATAGAATTACGCGAGGGCACCCATAAAGGGCGATATAATGATTTAATAAGGCATCTGCGACGGTTACTGCTCTGATATCAGGGAGAGGAACTGCCGCAGCTGCTTTGGAAAAATTATCTTGAATTGTTGATATGTACGTTACCGTCAGGGGTCATGGGTAGGGGTCCTACCGTATCTATACTAATTTTCTCAAAAGGTTCAAAAGGTGTGTCTGTGATGGACATAGGCTGTTTGGTCTTTATTCGCGTGAGCTTATTTTTCTGACAAATCTCGCAAGCTCGGATGTAATTATAGATATTATCTTTCATTCCTGACCAGTAATATCTTTCGCGAATGCGCCAATACGTTTTTACTACACCTTTGTGGCCCCCTAACAAGCTATTTAATTTTCTTCTATGATTTTTGTTCGGAGGGATTCGTCCGGTACTTCGATATTCCCTTCGCATAAGGTGATTGTTATCGGGCAATCTCTTAATTCGAGTGATAAGTAAGCTTGGATGTTAAGGTCATCGAACTCATCTCCCTGTTTTGCACAGCGGAGTGATTGAATGTCGTGTTTATGCATCGACTGTCGAAGATTTCTCAATCCTTTGATCAGATCGATTGGGTCTAATTTTTCGAAGTGTTTTGTTTTGATGAATACCGTGAAGATTTTACAACGACCTAGCTTGGTGACAAATACGTCCCCCTTTTGTAGGTTTTGAGGCATGAAGGTCGTCAGCATTTATAAATTTTCAGTCGCGGAGCAGCTTCGCCCATATCTGGTTTGTTAATCGTGGAGGGTCCGGGAGTTGAGGCTGGCAAGAAGACTTCATCGTCCCCCCTGTTCTTCAATTCCGGTTTTCTGCGACTCGGGATCTTCTATAGTTAAGTCGAGGTTGCTATTTTTAAGGTAATTTATTTTCGGTGATTTTGTGACGGACTACGACATTAAATTTATATCTACTCAATTTAGACCGCTATTTTGCTTGCCTTTCGGTGACAGTCGCGCTGTCCCTTAGCCAGGTGACACAAGGGCTACTGGTTATTAAAGTAAAATGTTTTTGGAGATACGGTCGAAATTGTTGAATAGCGTAAACAACTGCAAGGCATTGTTCTTCAATGTCGGTGTATCGGGTTTTGGTGTCGTGAAAGACGCGTGAGACACATGACACTATTTTCTCTCCGTCTCTTCCTAGGTCATCGTCCCGCTTTGTCGTCGTTTGACTGAGAATTCCAGATATTCCTGAGTCTGACGCGCTGACAGCTAGGATGAAGGGTTTATTAAAATCTGGGTACTTAAGGAATGAGTCTTCGCAGAGGGCATTTTTGATATCGTCGAATGCCCTTTGCGCTTCTTCGGTCCATGTGAAGGGCTTAGTTTGTAACAGGGTAAAATTACCCTTAATCGATAAGTCACCGGATATCGATAATTATTCGACATAGCACTGGCGCGTCTCGATCTTCGGGCCTAAAGGGGGAATAGGAGGGGTGAGTTTGGGTTAAAATAGGTGAGCCGTGCAGTGGAAAAGGGAGAAGTAGTGTGACCGCCAGACTGAGTGCCACGGATAATCAAGAAGGACCGATCCCCGGAGTAGTGACGAGACGAAGGAAAGCCAACTACAAGCTACGGACTTCATCCTCAACGAGTGAGTTGGATAATATTGCTTCTTCTAGACGCATTTTCTCTAGAGCTTTTTCTTTGTAAGAATTTTCCGGGGGGTCGTCTTTTAATGATTTCGTCGAACATTTTGACTAGTTCCTGGGTTTTTCGTCGTTGTTTTTGAGGGATAGTTGTTTCTTTGTTTCCTCTGATCTTATCGTCTTTTTCAGCTTCATCGTCCCCCTCTTGGCCCATATCTGGTTTGTTAATCGTGGAGGGTCGGGAGTTGAGGCTGGCAAGAAGACTTCGTCGTCCCCTGTTCTTCAATTCCGGTTTTCTGCGACAAATTAACTTAGTAAAATTGATTAAATTTTGTCCTTGGAAAAAAATCGACAAATTTTGATTCGTGGAATTTAAGTCAAGTGTCAGTTTTTGTGTCGTAGTAAATTCCAATACCCAAGGTCAAGCGAAACAGCTAGCAAATATTTTAGCAGTCAAGGTGAATTATTCAATTGTGTCAAATTTATAAGTGATAAGACTAGAAGAAGATTATTGACAGTATTTTATTTAAGATTATATTAAGAATTAATTAATTGAATATTTTATATTAAGAAAATTATTGAGAAAATTATTAAGAGTTAATTATTAAGAATATTTTATATTAAGAATTTAATTAGCAAGGATAATTATATTAGGAAAATTATTAGTTGAGATTATTATAGAGCAGAAAATTATTAAGTAGATTATATTAGGAATTTTTATTGAGAATTTTATATTGTAAAATTATTTTATAATTATAAATTTAGAAATTTTGGGATTAAGTCCGTGATTATTAAATTAATTTTACTGAATTTGATAATTATCGGTGGAATTAAGTCCAAGGAATTATTAAGTGAGTTAAAATTGTCATAGTAAAGGTTTATAATTAACAAAAGTTAATTCAAGGCATTAAGCCTCTGGTTCTATAGAGATTAGTTCAAGTTAATTGGAAATTGTTGTTAATTGAAAATTGTCGTTTTTAATTACTAATGATTGAATAATTTATTTTAATAATATTGTAATTAAATTAAAAAAATCATTTTTAATTTAAAATAAAATCAATTAAGCGAAGTGTGGGTTATGTGTGTGAAGAATTGTACGGGTTATGTGTGATAGAGAGTGTTAATAGTGTTAAGTTCGGTAGTCCGGTGGACTTAATTTTAAGTTAAAGTGTGTAAAGTTGAGTTCGTTTTGGTAGTCCGGTGGACTTATAATTTTAAGCTTAGTTTTAGGACAGGTGTGGGAGACCGTTTGTTAGAAAAAGCCCATTAGTTTTAGGACAGGTGTGGGAGACCGTTTGTTAGAAAAAGCCCATTAGTTTAGCAGGTGTGGGAGACCGTTTGTTCGAAAAAGCCCATTAGTTTTACGCCAGGTTGGGAGACCGTTTGTTTGAAAAAGCCCGTCTAGTCATCGTATCGTCGTTGGAAGGTTCGTTTGTAAATATCGTTATTTCGCAGTTTATTCTCCGCTTCGTTAGTTAATAAGTTAGTTATAGTGTGTGAGTGAGCGCTTAAATTGTTAAGTTTGTTAAATAATATTGTTAATAAATATTGATCAATCTTGTTAATTAAATTTTTATTATTCAACAGCACCTTCCTCCACTCTCTCTACCCTAAGATTAAGTTTTCTCAGCTCTGGACCGGTTCCAGGAACCGTGATTAAAAATCCTGGTGGCGCCCTAATAATTATATTGTTGTTTAGTTTTGTTGTTTATTTATTTAAAAATTGATTAGGGGCTAACCTGAGCAGGTAAAACAGTTACAAGTTTTTCGCGTAAGATCTGTTATGGGCTTAGCTCTTTCAGCGGAATTTTGGATAAATCTTCGGTAATAATTTGCAAGTCCCATAAATTTTCTGGCTTCCGTATGATTTCTAGGTCTCGAGGCATTTTTAAGTGATGAAATCTTTTTCGGGTCTGGTTTTATGCTTTCTTTCGTTATTACGTGACCTAAATAATCTACTTCAGGACAGAGAAATTTACATTTTTCAGGTTGGAGGGTGAGACCAGCTTCTCTCAGTCTATTGAATAGTCTTTGAACTCTCACCCCATGTTCTTGTAGGGTTTTACCATAGCTGACTAAATCATCGATATAAATAAATAATTCTGTCCCTTTTAATCCGCTTAAGGTGGAATCCATCATTCGTTGGAAGATAGATGGAGCGCATTCTAGGCCAAAAGGCATGCAACAATATTCCCAGTGCCCATCTGGGGTAGAAAATGCCGTTTTTGGTGCGTCTGCGGGGTGCATTGGGATCTGGTGGAAACCTGGCGAGATCAAAGACGCTGAAGAAATTAGCGTCGCCTAATTGGTCTAAAATATCGATAATTAGGGGTAAAGGATAGGCATCCCTCGAGTGATTTTATTTAGTTGCCTAAAGTCGATAACCATTCTATATTTTTTTATAGAAGGGTCATTAGATTTTTTTGGTACAATCCACAAAGGTGAATTGTACGGAGAGTTAGATTTCTAATTATCCCTTGTTTTTCGAGATTTTCGACCTGCCTGGCGATTTCTTCCCGATGTTCTGGGGAAATCGATATTGTTTTATTCTCACCGGTTCGTTGGTGGTTTCTATCCGGCAGGTGAAATTTTTGAACGACCTAACTTATCTCCGGGGAGGTGAAAGACATCGTGATTGTTTTTAATAAGATATGAACTTGTTCTTTTTCCTCCTGATTGAGGTGATATTTTGTTATATCTATAATACTACTGGTATTTTCTGGAGTAGAATCGTTATACGTTCTTGTTTATCTATTATACGGTTGGAGTTTTCTATAGAAGGGGTGTCGAATTCGTCCCCCTCTGAGCTAGGATCATCAAATTCGAACTCCTCGAGTGTTTGTAGTCCTATGTCTATGTCTACCGGGTTTGAATTGAGGTTAATGATCATGCACATGGCGTACCCGTCGTCTACCTTGACAACAGCTTCTCCTCCGAGTACCCCTTTCGGAAGATTCATTCGGGGGAGGTATCCCTCGCCTTTTTCGAAATCTTGGATTGGTACTGCTATTGATACTCTCATCCAAGGTGGCAAAGTGTAGCTGGAAGAAGGCTTTGTTTCAAGGCTAAAAGGTGTCGGTTTCGAAGGGCAGGACAATAAAACTAGGGTTTGGTTATCGTAAGAGATTTCCGCTTTTTCGGCTTCGAAAAAGTTGTTTCCTAAGATTTCCACTCCAAGGAATGGTAAATCTTCTAGACAAACTTGGAATTCTATTTCAATAGTGAGGATTTTTAATGTGGTCGCTCCTAAGGTTTCGATAGTACTATCACTGAGTCCTCGAAATCTCCTAGCTTTTCCGGTGTCGATAATTACTTCGGGTTTTAAAACGGATGTATTGATGAGGCATACATCCCCCCCGGTATCGATGAGGAAGCGCTGATAATTGCCTAGGAGTGAGTTACACGATACGTATATTTTTGGCCCAGTTCCTAGAGCGAGGACCTTTTGCTCTGGGAACTTTCTTGGGTTAATTATTGGGATTGGTTGTATTGGTTTATTTTTTATTACTAAGGTGTTCCAGTAAAACGAGATGGTTACGCGTTCCTGAATAAAGAATTCATTTCCGAGAATGGCCTTATATCCTACGGGTGGTTCCGGTACGAGATGGAAAGTAATTTTGACTCCGAATATTTTTAGATTTATGGAACCGGTTATGGGCATTGAGCTAGTAGCGATGCCTCCTACTACTCCTGTATTTTCAATGTTACAGAGGACCTCGTCACATAGTTCTTCGATGCAGAGTAAGTTGAGGTCAGAGCTGGTGTCCAGGAGTGCATTTACCCCCCGTTACGAAGTGCTGGGCTTTGTATATGGACCGTGGGGCCTTTTCCGGTTGTTAGACATTTTGGTTCGTCCTTCTCTGGGCTCGTAATTCTCCTGCCGTCATTAATGGCAGGTTCTGCTGAGCTGATAGTGGTATTGCGTTGTTCTGATAGGGTTGTTGTTCCGATCTCGGGAGGGTTATCGTTTCGTTCGTAGTCGGTTGGTGTTCTAGGTCTTGCCTCTGGGTGTTTTGGAGGATTGATCGGGGGTATTGATTTTGGAAACCCCGATATGGCCCCTTTGGTATTGTTGGTAATTGTTGGGGTTCCTCGATGGTATAGTCGGAGACGGGACGGGCATACTCGCATTGCCTCCGTTGACGAGCGCCCATCCCGTTTAAAGGATCGTAGGCGTCTCGACGTTCTCCCTTTGGACAAAACGGACAGTTACAGACTATCGAAGGGTCCCTTTTGTGCCGTAATTTAGCTTTTTCAGAATCTCCGTCATCTTCGAAGCGAACCGCTCTCTTAGTGGGACCGTTTACTCCGGAATGATAACGATTTTGGTTAAAATTTTGAAAAGTTCGGGGTTGATAATAATTTTGATTTCTAGGTGGGTATTAGGGGTTTCGTTCGGTTCCGAACGCGAAAGTAGAACCTAAAATCTGTTGTTCCCTCTCATAATTCGGACCGTAGTAATTTTCTTCGTAAGTGTACGGATATGGGTCTTCGTAATAGTCCGTCGGGCGTATTGGTCCAGGAGCGATTGACTCTGGGGCCTGTCTGTATTCTTGGATGATAAGTGCGAGGCAATTCGCGATAATTACCTCGGTCATCGTAGTCACGAGAAGATCTCGGCATCTGTGGGTAATGTCTGTTACCGTCTTGTCCAGTTCGTCTATGAATTCTACGAGGGGTAGAGATTCACCTGGTATGTCCGTCGTCTCTCATTGCACGTCTACGGTCTGGTCTTCTGTACGCGTCATTTTCAATGGCCTTGTACATGTCGTCTAAGGTTTCGGCTCTTCTTATTTTACATAGGCATCGTAAAAAGTCGGGTAAGTATTCATATAAGTAGTGGCCGCTGTTTTTTCAAAAGCGTTTTACTACGGCCCTATCATCCGCGGGAGCATTAAGTTCGATACGCCGGACCATTTCGCTTAACCGATAATAGAAATCTCAATATTTCGGTTCTTTCGGAGCCGCAGCAGCTAGATTTTTCTGCCACTGTGATATAGGGTCACCCCTTTTTAATTTTCGCCCTAAGACTAGTATACTATTCCGTCGAATAATTCGAAGTCTTTTACTGCGTTTGGACCGTCTCCGTTAAACTACGAGAGCGCGTCGTATATTCTTTTGCAAGGGTTTGAATTTGAGTGTTGAGATTTCCTCGTTTATAGAGGTATCAACGCGGAAGGTTCTTCTTTCCATGGCTCCAAACGGGAAATCGTTAAAGCAAGGCACGAAAAACGTTCCGGAATCGTCCTCGAACAGTTCCACGATTATTGTGTGGTTAAATCGGCCTAAACTTAACTATTCTGTATAAGGTATGTATTGAAGGAAGGGTTACAAGGGAGCTTTTGTTCAAGGACTTAAAAAAAGAAAAGAAAATTTCGATTTTATTTGATTTAAATCGCGATGTATTTTTATTCGGTCACTAGGTAAGTAGGTCAACATCTGTAGAGTACAATAAAGTCATTTTCAATGGCCTTGTACATGTCGTCTAAGGTTTCGGCTCTTCTTATTTTACATAGGCATCGTAAAAAGTCGGGTAGATATTCATATAAGGTAGTGGCTGCTGTTTTTTCGAAAGGCCGTTTTACTACGGCCCTATCATCCGCGAGAGCATTAAGTTCGATACGCCGGACCATTTCGCTTAACCGATAATAGAAATCCTCGATATTTTCGGTTTCTTTCGGAGCCGCAGCAGCTAGATTTTTCTGCCATGTGATGTATGGGTCACCCCTTTTTAATTTTCGCCCTAAGACTAGTAAAATATCCTCTACGGAAGCTAGTTCTACATGTTCGATTAATCTTTTGGCTCGTCCATATAATTTTTGGACTATACGGCGAGCGAAAAAGCCCTGGTTATCAGCTGGAATGCTGGGTAACCAGTTTCTTACTATTCCGTCGAATAATTCGAAGTCTTTTACTGCGTTTGGACCGTCTCCGTTAAACTACGAGAGCGCGTCGTATCATTCTTTTGCAAGGGTTTGAATTTGAGTGTTGAGATTTTCCTCGTTTATAGAGGTATCAACGTGGAAGGTTCTTCTTTCCATGGCTCCAAACGGGAAATCGTTAGAGCAAGGCACGAAAAACGTTCCGGAATCGTCCTCGAACAGTTCCACGATTATTGTGTGGTTAAATCGGCCTAAACTTAACTATTCTGTATAAGGTATGTATTGAAGGAAGGGTTACAAGGGTGCTTTTGTTCAAGGGACTTAAAAAAAAGAAAAGAAAATTTCGATTTTATTTGATTTAAATCGCGATGTATTTTTATTCGGTCACTAGGTAAGTAGGTCAACATCTGTAGAGTACAATAACATGAGAGAAAGATTAGTTATCGCGGGTGTATAGTTACCGAGTGACGAGTACGGTAGTGTAAGCAAGGAAGAGTCGATAGGTGAATTTGTAGTAAACAATTTCACGGTTTGAAATAAGAGACGATTTAAATGCCTTTAATCAAACATCAAAAATTTTAACTGATATTAATTAAAAAAACTTTCTTTTATTATTAAGTTTTATCGTGAATCACGTGTTCAACTGACTACTCAAGTTTAGATTTTTATTCTCTTTTTCGGATAAATCTATTTGCAATGAGGATTTAGAGTCGGTCGTGTGGATGGGTTTTAATGAGCCTTAATAGGGGTTTGGGCTTGTCGAAATTTCAGTATTTTTTCGTAAAGTTCCGGGATTGCTTTAACGTTTTCCAGGACTTTCGGACCGCTAGCCTTATTGTCGACTACCTTATTCGCGGGTTCCGTATCTTCCTCCCAATATCTAGTTTCGATAAGGGGGCGGTGGTATACTCTGCCGTTAATAAAATCTGAATGTATCTTTTCAGATGGTATCGATAGCCCGACCGTCTACTCTTTCCATCGACCTTCTAGAATTTCGGAATAAAATATGTCGGTTTTAACCCAAAATAGTAGATTTATTTTCGAAAACTATGAATCGCGAAACTATAATTCGGTCGTTCGACGATAGAGGATTACAGTTTTCTTATAGTTACTGTGAGTTAGTAATACAAGTATACAAATATTGAAATTGTTTTATACCCCTGTGAATGTGTTATGTCCAAAATGGGACTTATTGAAATATAATTTTGGTCCAAGTCTTGCGACCTATAGACCGGGATCGTGAGATTGTGTTTGGAAAATAATAATGTTCAGATGGGTGGTTTTAGTTTTGTGTTAAATTTATTTAATTATAAATGGAGAGTCTTTAACTATAATTTGGAAGTCGTTAACTATTAATTGAAAGTCCTTAACTATAAGTTGAATATAAGGTAACTTAATTTATAACTGTTATAACTTACAATCGATTGATGATCCCTGGTTGCGTTGATCCTTGATTGGATTCTGCTGTATGTTGTTATACGGGATGTTCACTTGCCTCCAACTATCGAAGTCGTTACTTTTGTGCTGTTCATCCGTTTCCACAATATTGGGAGAAACCCAAATCTATTTTTAATGGTTATGGATCGTTGGGTAATAAGTTTTATGTTATCTAAGAACCTTTTTGGATTATAGTACTAAACAAAATATTGAAGAAAATAGAATGCATTAGGCTATTTGTGTAGACATATTTACGCAAACAACCTAAGTGCGTTGTAATAATATTACTAATGAAAGAAAGATAAAGTTCTTATCGGCGTTACTTGGGATTTTATGAAATTTTTCCCTTGATGAGAAGATATATATAAAAATTTGGCTGGACCTAACACCACCGCCGTTAGACGGAAGCGCGAGTGGCTTTGAAACGAAGTGCGACGTAACTTTATTTTTCTTATTCATGTGAGGCAGGTGCTGAATTACACGAAGACTGTAGCGTTTGTTGATTTGACCGTGGTTGTCTCTGTTGAGGTGGTACTGGCGGGTAGTGTTGGGTAGATCTCTGGAGCCGATGGTGGTATTACAATTCCAGCTTCCACACTTTCAACTGGTTGAGGCTGGATGGAAGACTGTTGAACTTGTTGATTTAGATGTAAAAGCAGATGAGTAATGGAATCCCATATAGCTCCTATAAGATGAATCGACCATCCGTATACCGAGTGGAGAGCGTAACCGTGTATTACAGTGTCTACAAGGAGTTTAATGATTCGTAGGCACATGATGATTCCGATGATCCCGGAACAGTAGGTGCCAAATCCAATGAATTTTCCCCATGTTCTGGACCAAGCACTTTCTGCAAGATGCTCTAAGATATCTTCGTTGAGTGCATATAACAACGATGGACTCTCGTGGGAACCGTTGGTAAACTGTCGAGCTATGGTCTCCATGACCACATTTTGTTCCATGGTGAACATTATCCTCCCTCGCATGGCTTCTAGATCGGCTTCAGAGTAAATTCCTCCGGTGGCAAGATTTGCAGGATTTTGGTATTCCCAGGTCATCTTGGTACTTGGCTTCAGGATTTTTGGTGGCATCGTCTCGATAGGTTTTGGCAAGAATTTATACCAGGTGTTGCCCAATTTATATTGTTGTAATAATGGGGTGTTGCATGGTAATTCTGCAGCGTAACTAGTTATGACGTGCGTCCGTGGTGTTAAATATACCGTTTGGTTTCCCCGTTGAGCCGGCATCCGATTGTAACATCGTTCCAACTGTTGAATCTTGACTTCGACTGGAACGCATTGAACTATGTGGATGACTTCCCCAGCAACTACCGCCATATACCCAGGACCCTCCATGTAGCGAAAGGCGAATTCATCTGGCTGCGTTGAAGCGATGGACAGTGTATTTTTCAGCACCTCTCTCTCTAATTGACATTTTCTTTTTAGTACATCTAAATATAAGGTTTTGACCTGAGACCTCAAGTATCTTTCTACGTAAACGAATTTCGCGTTCCCGTAGAGAAATATATCTAGATTGTCGGGATTTGATTTCACGATATTATTTTTTTCTAATGACTCTAAGTTTAAACTTTCAACAATGACTAATTTAGGATGTTCAGTTTTTATTAGTTTAATACCACATGAGGTCTCAGTTCCTGTAATACTTAATGAGAAACTCGTGTCTCTTACATTGAGTGAGTACACAGTTTCTTTAATAGAAGTTAATTTTGTGGCTAGACCACGATATAATATAGAGTAAGTATCTGGAAGGCAGTACTTTCGTGGTAGTGCGTTCCAGTACGAATACCCGTTAACAGGGTCAATACAATGACCTTTACTTAATTTACAATGGTATCCCGATGGTAAATATATTCTGTCATCTGCGACTTTTACTCGCGTATTCTGTGACTGGATTGTTATTTTAGCAGTTCCGACAACAAATACACTATCCCAAGTACCGTAAGGGTCGCTATATTGAGAGTTAGTGCAGTCGGCATTGTTATTAACACTACCTGCTAAGGTAATGCTTCGCGTGATAGTTACATTGATCGGGATACCATCGATAATAGTGTTTCCTATCTGAATTGTGCCATGGTCGTGTGCTACCTGACACAATTCTCGAGATATGGGGTATATATATTCATTGATCCCCTGACTAACTATGGAATTATACGACTGCCAACCGCAGTGTTGTATAATTCTTCTAATTTCGATTTTACACTGCATTACATTAGTGTGATCAAATTCATTAAGTTGAAGCAGTGCAATGTCCGGAAGGGACTCTTCCACCCGATCCCCTTCGAGATCACATTCGTCGATGTCGATCAGTGAAATAGTGGTGGTATTTAAAACTTTATTGCCACAATCATAACCTATGATTGCGTCTACTGCTTTCCAATTGAACCACAACAGGATTAATGCAATGTAATTCATGATCAATAAACCAATGATAGATAAATCGATGGTCAATAACTGATGGTCCTAGAAATAAAATTATTATAATCTAAAATCGGGATCGGGATCCATGACTTTAGGACGTTTGGTTTTAGGTTGTAAAACTTTGATCTGTGTTTTCTTTAACCGATTAGGGTGTACAATTTTAGATTTATTTTTGATTTTAATTTTAACGTTTCCATTGGAGAAAACTTCTTCTACTTCGTAGGGGCCATCGTAATGATCCCCGAATTTATGGGGTTTTGGCCCTTTTAATAAGAAAACGTTGTCACCAACGTTAAAGGTGACTGGTTTTAATTGTCTATCGTAGTATTCCTTTGATTTGAGCTTTGCGTTAACTAAATTTTCATGAGCTAAACGGCGTATTTTAATCAACTGATCTACGAGATTACTGATATAATCATGATAGTTAGGTAAACGATCTAAATCATGAAGTGGAGCACTAGTTGGTACCCTAGCGACCCTTCCAAATACTAATTCATAAGGAGTAAATTGCGTTCCTTGATGAACACAAGTATTATAAGAAAAAGTAGCTAGTTCCAACCACTGATCCCATTCTTTATCGTGTGTTACATACTGCTTTAGATACTCTCCTAGAACGTGATGCGACCGTTCTAGGGAACCATTAGATTGAGGTCTAAATGCAGTGGTCTGAATTTTTTTGATTTTGAATCTTTTACAGATCCGTTGCATAAAGCTACTTATGAAATTTCTGCCCTGATCAGTTAATACCGCCTTTGGGGCACCGAACGAGCATATGTAGTGTTTGATAAACGCGTCCGCGACTGTTGTAGCTAACATGTTGGGGAGAGCAATTGCCACGCAAAATTTGGACAGTTGATCTTGAATTGTAAGGATATACTCATTACAATTCTTAGTACGAGGTAAAGGACCTACTATGTCCATCGCGATTTTCTCGAATACTGTCCCAGGAGTATCTGTGATAAGCATGGGTTGTCGCGTTTTTATTCGAACCAGTTTCTTTAGTTGGCATTCTAAACATTGCTGAATTCGTAATTGGATATCGGCTTTTAGATTTTCCCAAAAGTAATTCGCTCGTATCCTATTAAAGGTTTTCGAAACTCCCTTATGACCACCTATCGGGGACTTATGAGCTTCAAAAAAAATGAGATCGCGTTCTTCCCTAGGTACATATCGAATTGTTCCGAGACAAATAATGATTTTTATTGGATCTGATCCATAAATATCGTGAATTATTGCAAGGATTTCCGCCCATGGGATATTCTCGATGTACTTTGAGAAGGCTATTGATAACGAGGTTATCCCTTTATCACGGGAAATCCCTTTTAATTTTACTAGGCATTTGGCGAGGTTGCACCTAGTTCGAATGACCGATCCTCCTTTGACACCGCAAATTACTAGACCGAAATAATTTTTATTCCCGCGTTTGCTACAATGAATTTGTCCGATATCCATGAATCCTGATTTCGGTAATCTATTCTGAACTTGTAAAGCTCGAGACCCTTCATCTATCGGTTGACCAGATTCATTTAGGAAATAAACTAAATTATCATCTCGGTGTTGAAAGAGATCTTTAACTACTATGATATTTGTTGCGCGTTTTGGTTTGATATGTTGGTCAAGATCGTCTACTATAGGATGGTCCGATTCGCCAGAAGATGAACTACTATCTGAGTGAGTATCTTCATCGGGTTCAATGGCGTCGTTATCATCGAAATTTGTTTTAGTGATCTCACGAGGTTCCGGGGACCTCCCTCGCATGGGGACTTCCCGAGCGTTGATTTCGTCAACCTTTCCCTCCAGGTTACCGCGAGTTTTCGAGGGCCTCCCTCTTTTCCGAGGGACTTCACGAGTGTTTTCGCGACCTGTCGGATCTCTAATAGTCCGGTCAGAAATGTTTGGTATTTCTGTCGACCGATGAGAAGTGTTAGGTTGGGACTTCTCTTTTGCTAATTGTGCGCGAGTGACTACATTTACGTTTTCTACGGGATTCCTAGATAGCGCGTCGGCATTTAAATTTATCTTACCCGGTTTGTAAACTATATCATAGTCATACTCGGCTAAACGGAGACGCCATTTTAAAATTCGAGCATTTCCATCTTTCGCGGATTTAAACCATACCAATGGTTTGTGATCGGTATATATTTTAAACTTCCTCATGTACACGTAGGGTCGAAAATGTTTGACTGCTTGAACGATTGCCAGAGCCTCTTTTTCGTACGTGTCGTAACGCAATTCTGGTCCTCGGAGGACACGCGAATAATATGCGATGGGTCGATCTTTTCCCGCTTCACCCTGTGATAAAACTGCTCCGATTGCATAACCGGACGCGTCAGTTGTTATGTTAAAGGGTTTGTCAAAGTCGGGATATTGTAAGATGGGAGCTGTACATAAGGTATCTTTGAGTTGGTCAAATGCCCTTTGAGTAGCCTCGGTCCAAACGAATTCAGCTTCCTTTTCTAATAGTTTCGTTAAAGGTTTCGCGATTGAAGAATACGATTTGATAAATCGCCGGTAATAACCTGTGAGGCCTAAAAATTCCCTAATATTTCTTTGAGTTTTAGGTACCGGGAAATTCTGGACAGATACTAATTTATTTGGATCAGGTTTTAACCCTTCATCACTAATTATATGACCCAAATAATTTACTTCCGGTCTCAGAAATTCACATTTGTCGGGTTGTAGTTTGAGATTAGCTTGTCTTAATCTCATCATTAACTCCGTGAATTTACGTTCGTGTTCGTTCAAATCGCGAGCGAAGATGATTATATCGTCCAAGTATACAAATAAAGATATACCCTGCAATCCCGTTAGTACCGTGTCCATCAACCGTTGGAACGTAGCCGGAGCATTTTTTAACCCGAACGGCATTCGACGATACTCCCAATGTCCTAAGGGTGTCGAGAAAGCAGTCTTTTGACAATCTCTCGCATCCATTTCAATTTGGTTGTAACCAGAAGCCAAATCGAAGACAGAGAAATATTTAGACCCTCCCAGTTGATCCAATATGTTGTAATGTTGGGTAACGGGTACGCGTCAGTAATTGTTTCTTCATTTAATGGTCTGAAATCAATTACTACCCGCCACCTCTTGTTTCCCTGGGAATCTGTTTTTTTGGTACTATCCACACTGGACTATTATAAGGAGATTCAGAGGTTGAATGATGCCTGAGTCTAATGATTCCCGTACGTAATTGTCTAATTCAGTCTTTAAGGCTTGGGGAATTCGATATTGTTTTACGGTGATCGGTCTGTCGTTGTGCGTCGGTATTCTGTGTTGAAAGTTTTTAGTAGAACTTAGAGGTTCTCCTGGTAAATAGAATCGATCCGCAAAAGTTTTTATTAAACGTTCGACATGGTCCTTTTCCTCTTGGACCAGATAATCTAACCGTAGCAAGGATCTGACTTGTTCAAAACGTTCGTTGTTTTGGAATTCAGTCTGAATAGTATATATTCGCTTGGTGATGCCAAGGCTTTCATGTATGTCAATGGGGGTAGTTATTGGATCAACGATGGGATTTTCTTCTTCCTTAACCCTTTCTACCTCGCGGAGGACTAAAGTAGGAATTCTTACTTGTACTTCCTCTTCGGTAGTGTTATAGATTTGTAAATACGCGCGACCGTTATTACTTGAAACTAAACAGTTTCCTGCAAAAACACCCCTACAAATTTTTAACTTAGGAATGAACCCTTCCTTTATTTCTGGATTCGATATATTTACAAAAAAGGTGGATTCACTCCGAGCTGGAATGTACATAACCCCATTTTCGACCCGATTGGGTTTCTTAAAAGGGTATTTACAATCACCGATTTGTAGTACGCGGTTCTTGTAGTCAATCTTAGCTTCATGGGTAGAAAAATATTCTGAACCTATTAAACCTGCGTGGGGTATAGCTAAGGCATCGGGGACTACATGCGCTATCGTGCTTTTACCGAAGAGTTTAATCTTAACACTTCCTAACGTTGTGATAGGAATGTTAGCGATCCCGTGTAATTCTATTTTATTCTGATTATTTATTAAACTAGAATTTTTTATATATTTAAGCTTAATTAAAGTGGGTGAAGCCCCTGAATCGAGCATCATAACGACGTCTCGACCGGATACCTTACCTATCACGGTATAGGGTAAATTATCCGGATCTAGCTTAATATTAATTTTACCTATTCCGAATCGTCGAAAGTTACTTCCTGTGTCAGGTTCACAGGTTGTGTCGGTCGATTGTTTTTCCCCCCGTCCCGTGGAAAAGAAGTTGTCGCTTGAGTTTGTTTATTTAAAACGCGACATTCGCTAGTGTTGTGAGTGGAGGTTTTATGGAGAGAACAATACTTTTCCGACCCTTTCCTTACGCTCCCGTTTATCCCCGCGGTCTGTTTTGGTAATAATTTGGCGTTGGGATTCCTACTACAATATCTTGCGGAGTGTCCTTTATTTCCGCATAATTGACACTCAACGTTTGCGTATTTATTCGGATTAGGGTTAAGTTGCGGGCAGGTCTTTGCTGTGTGACCTGGCGTATAACAAATTTGGCACGAAAGGTTTGTGCAG
This sequence comes from Cotesia chilonis, assembly GCA_018835575.1. Lineage (NCBI taxonomy): Eukaryota > Metazoa > Arthropoda > Insecta > Hymenoptera > Braconidae > Cotesia > Cotesia chilonis. The sequence continues at coordinate 99,891 of RJVT01000157.1, forward strand.
TTTTTCGCGAGATGACCGGTTTTTCCGCATTTTCGACACGCTCCGTAGGTGTCACCGTCATTTGCTTTGTTATTTTTGAAATTATTATTAGTGTTTGTCTGTCCCGTGTTTGAAATTCCGGCGGTTGAATTATTAGCGACGAAATTAACGGGTCTATTGTCATTAGGATGTCTTTCGATTTTTTTAAATTCTCTCTTGTGTTCCGCGTTTGGGTCGCGGTACAATTCTTTTCGGACCTTTAATTTCTTTTCGATTCTCATCGCGGTAGTTAGAGCCTCTTCAACTGTGTTACAAACCGGCATACGCTGGTCGATTTCATTGACCAGATTTTGCATGAAACAGTTCGCGATAGAAGCGTCGATTTTAGTTTTAAATTCTCCTAAAGCAGCAGCGGTCGCGTCAGGGTTTTCCGCTTTATGACACTCCACGATTTCATGTCCTTTCCTACGCAACCGATTTACAAATTCTATTACCGGTTCGTTTTCTTTTTGATAAATACGACCCAACTCCCCTTGTAATTGAAAGAGTGATTTGTTGGGTATATAGATTTGTTTTAATTTAGTTGCTAGCTCTGTGATTGTTGCGGGTATTACTGAGTTCAAGGAAGTTTTTATTTTTGCGCTTAACTTTATCCCGTAAATGAGTTTGGTTAAATTTGCTTCAGCTCCATCAGGTAGGACAGACTTGGCTTCTTTACAACAATTTAGGAATTCTAAAAGTTCACTGGAATTACCGTCAAATTTAGGGACGAATGACAAGGCGTCGCCTAACGAGATATGTTGATTTGCAGGTAAAGCCATGTTGTCTTCTTCAAAATTTTCTTCGCGTAAAACCGGTATTAAAATCGCGTTCGCGACCGAATTTAAATCTCGATTATTTATTGGTTCTGGATCGACAGGAACGATAACTTCTCTTTGATCCGCGGTTTGGTTAATTAATTTTGTTCTGTTTCTAGAAGGCGAGTCTGTATCGGATTCGTCGGACGTGATTTCTGGTGAAATCACTGATCTACCGAAACCTGAGTCTGCAGTACGGTCTGCAATTTGAACCCGCGGTTTCCTTGGTTTGTCCACTAAACCTTGTGGAAAAGGGAGGTTACCGTGTTTCCTTAATGAATAAGATTTATTTTCGTCATTCGACATCAATGTTTAAAAATAATTTTAACGTTTGCAAGGTCTACGATAGAGCAGTATCCCAAAAAAAAAATTAAAACAATATTATTTGATCAGAGTTTCACAACCAATTATAATGAATTCTGTTTTTACGTTTCGTTATTCAAATTTACTATTTATAATTTCAATTTTTACCATGCAGGATAAATAGAGAATAATGGCGAGATCATGCATAGAAAAAAAAAAGAAATTAAAGCATATTTTATATTTTTTTTTTTAATAGTTTGGAAATTAGAAAATTATCATAAAATATTAGTGTTGAAGAACGAGATTTCCGCACCAGAACTTCCAATATTTAACAATGAACAATTTAGGACTAAGAGAAATGTTAGCAGATCAGAATTTATTTAACGAATTAAGTGTTTTAATGTAAGCACCCGTACATTATTCCAGACAAAATCTAAGGTCCCTGTTCGAGCGCCAATTGTTATGTCCAAAATGGGACTTATTGAAATATAATTTTGGTCCAAGTCTTGCGACCTATAGACCGGGATCGTGAGATTGTGTTTGGAAAATAATAATGTTCAGATGGGTGGTTTTAGTTTTGTGTTAAATTTATTTTAATTATAAATGGAGAGTCTTTAACTATAATTTGGAAGTCGTTAACTATTAATTGAAAGTCCTTAACTATAAGTTGAATATAAAGGTAACTTAATTTATAACTGTTATAACTTACAATCGATTGATGATCCCTGGTTGCGTTGATCCTTGATTGGATTCTGCTGTATGTTGTTATACGGGATGTTCACTTGCCTCCAACTATCGAAGTCGTTACTTTTGTGCTGTTTCACGTTTTCCACAATATTGGGAGAAACAAAGTGTGCGGACACTTGAATGAAATCAGGGAAAAATGTACTGACTCTAATTGAAGATAAACGGTTGTACTCAGTTACACGTTTTCCTACTGTATGTAGCGAAAACTAAGTATGCGGATACTTGAATGTAACTATTAAACTTTTACTTGGAAACGGTATTGATTTACCAAGGTTTTAAAAACAAGGAACTGATAACTAATGAGAAAATTGAACTATAACTGCACTAGTACTGGAATCTATAGAAGGAAAAGTAACGAGCTCTTAGTTATATAAGTGTTCTCTAATTAAGGCTCCACCTATTGAGCCTTGAGTTGGGGCACAGCATTTTCCAATCAGGGTCAGTTTTCAGGGTATCATCCCTACTCTATAACTAATTTGGGCAGGTAAAGGACAGCCCTAATGCTAGCTTGTCGGTGTGCACACCCACACACAAACTAACATTTTTAAATAATAATAATCCTATGGTTAAATAATTCTTTAACTAGAACTAATTATTTCTATTTTAATTATTATTAACAATAATATTTGTTTATTAACAAATTTCTTATTGGTTATATTATTATAAGTATATTATTGATTTTTATGATTCATTTTTAACTATTATCATTAACAATTCTAAAATTGACATGTTATTAACAATATTAATATGTCGAATGTATATTAAGTGGTAAATGTATTAATATGTTACTTCTTAATTTATTAATTTCTATTTTATTTAGTTTGTTAGTTTATTATTTATTCTCCTTTGGTGTACACGTGGCAGTATTACAATCCTGTACATTTAACCATTGGATTTTCTTTTAACTGCTTTTAACTAAATAAATAACAATTTTCACATTTTAAACGATTACAAAAATTTATCTCAGACCATCATAAACTCTTATTCCCAAATCTATTTTTAATGGTTATGGATCGTTGGGTAATAAGGTTTTATGTTATCTAAGAACCTTTTTGGATTATAGTACTAAACAAAATATTGAAGAAAATAGAATGCATTAGGCTATTTGTGTAGACATATTTACGCAAACAACCTAAGTGCGTTGTAATAATATTACTAATGTTTTATTTTATATTTTTAATTTTTTTTTTAAGAAAGATAAAGTTCTTATCGGCGTTACTTGGGATTTTATGAAATTTTTCCCTTGATGAGAAGATATATATAAAAATTTGGCTGGACCTAACAAAATAAAAAACTCTAACAATTTTCGTTCGTTATTCATTTCATCTAAATCAAGTAAAGTAAATTCACTGTGTATAGTAAATTCGAGCTGCAATTTCGTTCAATCTTGACATAATTTCAATTTTATCGTAAAACAAATTTCGAGTCTTACAAAATTTATCTTTTATATTTCGACATACTGAAATTTTATATTTTTCAAAATTTCCATTGCCCGGAATTCTTTTTCAAAAGGTTATAGGACTATAATAATATTGTTTCGCAATCGGTTTTTGACCTTAGCGTACTTTCTTTAGATATTTAAATATCGCAAAAAGAATTCGCTGACGAGTCTATATCCGAGTTGGGTAACACCAAACGGAATGTGCAATCTCAACTCCTGTCAGCAAAATTTATATTAAGTCGGTATTGAGAAATAAAAGTAAAAATTTTTTTTGCTAACTAAGCAATATTAATATTAAATTTTATTTATTTAGAAGTTTTGAATCAAATTTTTTTTTATCCCTTACATTTACACTACATTTTACGAGAAGTATGCTGTAAATCTAGCACCTTCTCTGAAATAACTGTCACAGAATTTTTCTAGTTCTGGAAAGGTGCTTCAATTAGCACTTTCTCTTACGAAAGAAGCTCTCACAAACTCTTGGGAAGGGTGCTTTGAATATAGCACCTTCTCTTGACCACACATTTGTTAGGTCCAGCCAAATTTTTATATATATCTTTTTATCAAGGGAAAAATTTCATAAAATCCCAAGTAACGCCGATAAGAACTTTATCTTTCTTAAAAAAAAAAATTAAAAATATAAAATAAAACATTAGTAATATTATTACAACGCACTTAGGTTGTTTGCGTAAATATGTCTACACAAATAGCCTAATGCATTCTATTTTCTTCAATATTTTGTTTAGTACTATAATCCAAAAAGGTTCTTAGATAACATAAAACCTTATTACCCAACGATCCATAACCATTAAAAATAGATTTGGGAATAAGAGTTTATGATGGTCTGAGATAAATTTTTGTAATCGTTTAAAATGTGAAAATTGTTATTTATTTAGTTAAAAGCAGTTAAAAGAAAATCCAATGGTTAAATGTACAGGATTGTAATACTGCCACGTGTACACCAAAGGAGAATAAATAATAAACTAACAAACTAAATAAAATAGAAATTAATAAATTAAGAAGTAACATATTAATACATTTACCACTTAATATACATTCGACATATTAATATTGTTAATAACATGTCAATTTTAGAATTGTTAATGATAATAGTTAAAAATGAATCATAAAAATCAATAATATACTTATAATAATATAACCAATAAGAAATTTGTTAATAAACAAATATTATTGTTAATAATAATTAAAATAGAAATAATTAGTTCTAGTTAAAGAATTATTTAACCATAGGATTATTATTATTTAAAAATGTTAGTTTGTGTGTGGGTGTGCACACCGACAAGCTAGCATTAGGGCAGTCCTTTACCTGCCCAAATTAGTTATAGAGTAGGGATGATACCCTGAAAACTGACCCTGATTGGAAAATGCTGTGCCCCAACTCAAGGCTCAATAGGTGGAGCCTTAATTAGAGAACACTTATATAACTAAGAGCTCGTTACTTTTCCTTCTTCAGATTCCAGTACTAGTGCAGTTATAGTTCAATTTTCTCATTAGTTATCAGTTCCTTGTTTTTAAAACCTTGGTAAATCAATACCGTTTCCAAGTAAAAGTTTAATAGTTACATTCAAGTATCCGCATACTTAGTTTTCGCTACATACAGTAGGAAAACGTGTAACTGAGTACAACCGTTTATCTTCAATTAGAGTCAGTACATTTTTCCCTGATTTCATTCAAGTGTCCGCACACTTTGTTTCTCCCAATATTGTGGAAAACGTGAAACAGCACAAAAGTAACGACTTCGATAGTTGGAGGCAAGTGAACATCCCGTATAACAACATACAGCAGAATCCAATCAAGGATCAACGCAACCAGGGATCATCAATCGATTGTAAGTTATAACAGTTATAAATTAAGTTACCTTTATATTCAACTTATAGTTAAGGACTTTCAATTAATAGTTAACGACTTCCAAATTATAGTTAAAGACTCTCCATTTATAATTAAAATAAATTTAACACAAAACTAAAACCACCCATCTGAACATTATTATTTTCCAAACACAATCTCACGATCCCGGTCTATAGGTCGCAAGACTTGGACCAAAATTATATTTCAATAAGTCCCATTTTGGACATAACAATTGGCGCTCGAACAGGGACCTGAGATTTTGTCTGGAATAATGTACGGGTGCTTACATTAAAACACTTAATTCGTTAAATAAATTCTGATCTGCTAACATTTCTCTTAGTCCTAAATTGTTCATTGTTAAATATTGGAAGTTCTGGTGCGGAAATCTCGTTCTTTAACACTAATATTTTATGATAATTTTCTAATTTCCAAACTATTAAAAAAAAAATATAAAATATGCTTTAATTTCTTTTTTTTTCTATGCATGATCTCGCCATTATTCTCTATTTATCCTGCATGGTAAAAATTGAAATTATAAATAGTAAATTTGAATAACGAAACGTAAAAACAGAATTCATTATAATTGGTTGTGAAACTCTGATCAAATAATATTGTTTTATTTTTTTTTTGGGATACTGCTCTATCGTAGACCTTGCAAACGTTAAAATTATTTTTAAACATTGATGTCGAATGACGAAAATAAATCTTATTCATTAAGGAAACACGGTAACCTCCCTTTTCCACAAGGTTTAGTGGACAAACCAAGGAAACCGCGGGTTCAAATTGCAGACCGTACTGCAGACTCAGGTTTCGGTAGATCAGTGATTTCACCAGAAATCACGTCCGACGAATCCGATACAGACTCGCCTTCTAGAAACAGAACAAAATTAATTAACCAAACCGCGGATCAAAGAGAAGTTATCGTTCCTGTCGATCCAGAACCAATAAATAATCGAGATTTAAATTCGGTCGCGAACGCGATTTTAATACCGGTTTTACGCGAAGAAAATTTTGAAGAAGACAACATGGCTTTACCTGCAAATCAACATATCTCGTTAGGCGACGCCTTGTCATTCGTCCCTAAATTTGACGGTAATTCCAGTGAACTTTTAGAATTCCTAAATTGTTGTAAAGAAGCCAAGTCTGTCCTACCTGATGGAGCTGAAGCAAATTTAACCAAACTCATTTACGGGATAAAGTTAAGCGCAAAAATAAAAACTTCCTTGAACTCAGTAATACCCGCAACAATCACAGAGCTAGCAACTAAATTAAAACAAATCTATATACCCAACAAATCACTCTTTCAATTACAAGGGGAGTTGGGTCGTATTTATCAAAAAGAAAACGAACCGGTAATAGAATTTGTAAATCGGTTGCGTAGGAAAGGACATGAAATCGTGGAGTGTCATAAAGCGGAAAACCCTGACGCGACCGCTGCTGCTTTAGGAGAATTTAAAACTAAAATCGACGCTTCTATCGCGAACTGTTTCATGCAAAATCTGGTCAATGAAATCGACCAGCGTATGCCGGTTTGTAACACAGTTGAAGAGGCTCTAACTACCGCGATGAGAATCGAAAAGAAATTAAAGGTCCGAAAAGAATTGTACCGCGACCCAAACGCGGAACACAAGAGAGAATTTAAAAAAATCGAAAGACATCCTAATGACAATAGACCCGTTAATTTCGTCGCTAATAATTCAACCGCCGGAATTTCAAACACGGGACAGACAAACACTAATAATAATTTCAAAAATAACAAAGCAAATGACGGTGACACCTACGGAGCGTGTCGAAAATGCGGAAAAACCGGTCATCTCGCGAAAAACTGCACAAACCTTTCGTGCCAAATTTGTTATACGCCAGGTCACACAGCAAAGACCTGCCCGCAACTTAACCCTAATCCGAATAAATACGCAAACGTTGAGTGTCAATTATGCGGAAATAAAGGACACTCCGCAAGATATTGTAGTAGGAATCCCAACGCCAAATTATTACCAAAACAGACCGCGGGGATAAACGGGAGCGTAAGGAAAGGGTCGGAAAAGTATTGTTCTCTCCATAAAACCTCCACTCACAACACTAGCGAATGTCGCGTTTTAAATAAACAAACTCAAGCGACAACTTCTTTTCCACGGGACGGGGGGAAAAACAATCGACCGACACAACCTGTGAACCTGACACAGGAAGTAACTTTCGACGATTCGGAATAGGTAAAATTAATATTAAGCTAGATCCGGATAATTTACCTATACCGTGATAGGTAAGGTATCCGGTCGAGACGTCGTTATGATGCTCGATTCAGGGGCTTCACCCACTTTAATTAAGCTTAAATATATAAAAAATTCTAGTTTAATAAATAATCAGAATAAAATAGAATTACACGGGATCGCTAACATTCCTATCACAACGTTAGGAAGTGTTAAGATTAAACTCTTCGGTAAAAGCACGATAGCGCATGTAGTCCCCGATGCCTTAGCTATACCCCACGCAGGTTTAATAGGTTCAGAATATTTTTCTACCCATGAAGCTAAGATTGACTACAAGAACCGCGTACTACAAATCGGTGATTGTAAATACCCTTTTAAGAAACCCAATCGGGTCGAAAATGGGGTTATGTACATTCCAGCTCGGAGTGAATCCACCTTTTTTGTAAATATATCGAATCCAGAAATAAAGGAAGGGTTCATTCCTAAGTTAAAAATTTGTAGGGGTGTTTTTGCAGGAAACTGTTTAGTTTCAAGTAATAACGGTCGCGCGTATTTACAAATCTATAACACTACCGAAGAGGAAGTACAAGTAAGAATTCCTACTTTAGTCCTCCGCGAGGTAGAAAGGGTTAAGGAAGAAGAAAATCCCATCGTTGATCCAATAACTACCCCCATTGACATACATGAAAGCCTTGGCATCACCAAGCGAATATATACTATTCAGACTGAATTCCAAAACAACGAACGTTTTGAACAAGTCAGATCCTTGCTACGGTTAGATTATCTGGTCCAAGAGGAAAAGGACCATGTCGAACGTTTAATAAAAACTTTTGCGGATCGATTCTATTTACCAGGAGAACCTCTAAGTTCTACTAAAAACTTTCAACACAGAATACCGACGCACAACGACAGACCGATCACCGTAAAACAATATCGAATTCCCCAAGCCTTAAAGACTGAATTAGACAATTACGTACGGGAATCATTAGACTCAGGCATCATTCAACCCTCTGAATCTCCTTATAATAGTCCAGTGTGGATAGTACCAAAAAAACCAGATTCCCAGGGAAACAAGAGGTGGCGGGTAGTAATTGATTTCAGACCATTAAATGAAGAAACAATTACTGACGCGTACCCGTTACCCAACATTACAGACATATTGGATCAACTGGGAGGGTCTAAATATTTCTCTGTCTTCGATTTGGCTTCTGGTTACAACCAAATTGAAATGGATGCGAGAGATTGTCAAAAGACTGCTTTCTCGACACCCTTAGGACATTGGGAGTATCGTCGAATGCCGTTCGGGTTAAAAAATGCTCCGGCTACGTTCCAACGGTTGATGGACACGGTACTAACGGGATTGCAGGGTATATCTTTATTTGTATACTTGGACGATATAATCATCTTCGCTCGCGATTTGAACGAACACGAACGTAAATTCACGGAGTTAATGATGAGATTAAGACAAGCTAATCTCAAACTACAACCCGACAAATGTGAATTTCTGAGACCGGAAGTAAATTATTTGGGTCATATAATTAGTGATGAAGGGTTAAAACCTGATCCAAATAAATTAGTATCTGTCCAGAATTTCCCGGTACCTAAAACTCAAAGAAATATTAGGGAATTTTTAGGCCTCACAGGTTATTACCGGCGATTTATCAAATCGTATTCTTCAATCGCGAAACCTTTAACGAAACTATTAGAAAAGGAAGCTGAATTCGTTTGGACCGAGGCTACTCAAAGGGCATTTGACCAACTCAAAGATACCTTATGTACAGCTCCCATCTTACAATATCCCGACTTTGACAAACCCTTTAACATAACAACTGACGCGTCCGGTTATGCAATCGGAGCAGTTTTATCACAGGGTGAAGCGGGAAAAGATCGACCCATCGCATATTATTCGCGTGTCCTCCGAGGACCAGAATTGCGTTACGACACGTACGAAAAAGAGGCTCTGGCAATCGTTCAAGCAGTCAAACATTTTCGACCCTACGTGTACATGAGGAAGTTTAAAATATATACCGATCACAAACCATTGGTATGGTTTAAATCCGCGAAAGATGGAAATGCTCGAATTTTAAAATGGCGTCTCCGTTTAGCCGAGTATGACTATGATATAGTTTACAAACCGGGTAAGATAAATTTAAATGCCGACGCGCTATCTAGGAATCCCGTAGAAAACGTAAATGTAGTCACTCGCGCACAATTAGCAAAAGAGAAGTCCCAACCTAACACTTCTCATCGGTCGACAGAAATACCAAACATTTCTGACCGGACTATTAGAGATCCGACAGGTCGCGAAAACACTCGTGAAGTCCCTCGGAAAAGAGGGAGGCCCTCGAAAACTCGCGGTAACCTGGAGGGAAAGGTTGACGAAATCAACGCTCGGGAAGTCCCCATGCGAGGGAGGTCCCCGGAACCTCGTGAGATCACTAAAACAAATTTCGATGATAACGACGCCATTGAACCCGATGAAGATACTCACTCAGATAGTAGTTCATCTTCTGGCGAATCGGACCATCCTATAGTAGACGATCTTGACCAACATATCAAACCAAAACGCGCAACAAATATCATAGTAGTTAAAGATCTCTTTCAACACCGAGATGATAATTTAGTTTATTTCCTAAATGAATCTGGTCAACCGATAGATGAAGGGTCTCGAGCTTTACAAGTTCAGAATAGATTACCGAAATCAGGATTCATGGATATCGGACAAATTCATTGTAGCAAACGCGGGAATAAAAATTATTTCGGTCTAGTAATTTGCGGTGTCAAAGGAGGATCGGTCATTCGAACTAGGTGCAACCTCGCCAAATGCCTAGTAAAATTAAAAGGGATTTCCCGTGATAAAGGGATAACCTCGTTATCAATAGCCTTCTCAAAGTACATCGAGAATATCCCATGGGCGGAAATCCTTGCAATAATTCACGATATTTATGGATCAGATCCAATAAAAATCATTATTTGTCTCGGAACAATTCGATATGTACCTAGGGAAGAACGCGATCTCATTTTTTTTGAAGCTCATAAGTCCCCGATAGGTGGTCATAAGGGAGTTTCGAAAACCTTTAATAGGATACGAGCGAATTACTTTTGGGAAAATCTAAAAGCCGATATCCAATTACGAATTCAGCAATGTTTAGAATGCCAACTAAAGAAACTGGTTCGAATAAAAACGAGACAACCCATGCTTATCACAGATACTCCTGGGACAGTATTCGAGAAAATCGCGATGGACATAGTAGGTCCTTTACCTCGTACTAAGAATTGTAATGAGTATATCCTTACAATTCAAGATCAACTGTCCAAATTTTGCGTGGCAATTGCTCTCCCCAACATGTTAGCTACAACAGTCGCGGACGCGTTTATCAAACACTACATATGCTCGTTCGGTGCCCCAAAGGCGGTATTAACTGATCAGGGCAGAAATTTCATAAGTAGCTTTATGCAACGGATCTGTAAAAGATTCAAAATCAAAAAAATTCAGACCACTGCATTTAGACCTCAATCTAATGGTTCCCTAGAACGGTCGCATCACGTTCTAGGAGAGTATCTAAAGCAGTATGTAACACACGATAAAGAATGGGATCAGTGGTTGGAACTAGCTACTTTTTCTTATAATACTTGTGTTCATCAAGGAACGCAATTTACTCCTTATGAATTAGTATTTGGAAGGGTCGCTAGGGTACCAACTAGTGCTCCACTTCATGATTTAGATCGTTTACCTAACTATCATGATTATATCAGTAATCTCGTAGATCAGTTGATTAAAATACGCCGTTTAGCTCATGAAAATTTAGTTAACGCAAAGCTCAAATCAAAGGAATACTACGATAGACAATTAAAACCAGTCACCTTTAACGTTGGTGACAACGTTTTCTTATTAAAAGGGCCAAAACCCCATAAATTCGGGGATCATTACGATGGCCCCTACGAAGTAGAAGAAGTTTTCTCCAATGGAAACGTTAAAATTAAAATCAAAAATAAATCTAAAATTGTACACCCTAATCGGTTAAAGAAAACACAGATCAAAGTTTTACAACCTAAAACCAAACGTCCTAAAGTCATGGATCCCGATCCCGATTTTAGATTATAATAATTTTATTTCTAGGACCATCAGTTATTGACCATCGATTTATCTATCATTGGTTTATTGATCATGAATTACATTGCATTAATCCTGTTGTGGTTCAATTGGAAAGCAGTAGACGCAATCATAGGTTATGATTGTGGCAATAAAGTTTTAAATACCACCACTATTTCACTGATCGACATCGACGAATGTGATCTCGAAGGGGATCGGGTGGAAGAGTCCCTTCCGGACATTGCACTGCTTCAACTTAATGAATTTGATCACACTAATGTAATGCAGTGTAAAATCGAAATTAGAAGAATTATACAACACTGCGGTTGGCAGTCGTATAATTCCATAGTTAGTCAGGGGATCAATGAATATATATACCCCATATCTCGAGAATTGTGTCAGGTAGCACACGACCATGGCACAATTCAGATAGGAAACACTATTATCGATGGTATCCCGATCAATGTAACTATCACGCGAAGCATTACCTTAGCAGGTAGTGTTAATAACAATGCCGACTGCACTAACTCTCAATATAGCGACCCTTACGGTACTTGGGATAGTGTATTTGTTGTCGGAACTGCTAAAATAACAATCCAGTCACAGAATACGCGAGTAAAAGTCGCAGATGACAGAATATATTTACCATCGGGATACCATTGTAAATTAAGTAAAGGTCATTGTATTGACCCTGTTAACGGGTATTCGTACTGGAACGCACTACCACGAAAGTACTGCCTTCCAGATACTTACTCTATATTATATCGTGGTCTAGCCACAAAATTAACTTCTATTAAAGAAACTGTGTACTCACTCAATGTAAGAGACACGAGTTTCTCATTAAGTATTACAGGAACTGAGACCTCATGTGGTATTAAACTAATAAAAACTGAACATCCTAAATTAGTCATTGTTGAAAGTTTAAACTTAGAGTCATTAGAAAAAAATAATATCGTGAAATCAAATCCCGACAATCTAGATATATTTCTCTACGGGAACGCGAAATTCGTTTACGTAGAAAGATACTTGAGGTCTCAGGTCAAAACCTTATATTTAGATGTACTAAAAAGAAAATGTCAATTAGAGAGAGAGGTGCTGAAAAATACACTGTCCATCGCTTCAACGCAGCCAGATGAATTCGCCTTTCGCTACATGGAGGGTCCTGGGTATATGGCGGTAGTTGCTGGGGAAGTCATCCACATAGTTCAATGCGTTCCAGTCGAAGTCAAGATTCAACAGTTGGAACGATGTTACAATCGGATGCCGGCTCAACGGGGAAACCAAACGGTATATTTAACACCACGGACGCACGTCATAACTAGTTACGCTGCAGAATTACTATGCAACACCCCATTATTACAACAATATAAATTGGGCAACACCTGGTATAAATTCTTGCCAAAACCTATCGAGACGATGCCACCAAAAATCCTGAAGCCAAGTACCAAGATGACCTGGGAATACCAAAATCCTGCAAATCTTGCCACCGGAGGAATTTACTCTGAAGCCGATCTAGAAGCCATGCGAGGGAGGATAATGTTCACCATGGAACAAAATGTGGTCATGGAGACCATAGCTCGACAGTTTACCAACGGTTCCCACGAGAGTCCATCGTTGTTATATGCACTCAACGAAGATATCTTAGAGCATCTTGCAGAAAGTGCTTGGTCCAGAACATGGGGAAAATTCATTGGATTTGGCACCTACTGTTCCGGGATCATCGGAATCATCATGTGCCTACGAATCATTAAACTCCTTGTAGACACTGTAATACACGGTTACGCTCTCCACTCGGTATACGGATGGTCGATTCATCTTATAGGAGCTATATGGGATTCCATTACTCATCTGCTTTTACATCTAAATCAACAAGTTCAACAGTCTTTCATCCAGCCTCAACCAGTTGAAAGTGTGGAAGCTGGAATTGTAATACCACCATCGGCTCCAGAGATCTACCCAACACTACCCGCCAGTACCACCTCAACAGAGACAACCACGGTCAAATCAACAAACGCTACAGTCTTCGTGTAATTCAGCACCTGCCTCACATGAATAAGAAAAATAAAGTTACGTCGCACTTCGTTTCAAAGCCACTCGCGCTTCCGTCTAACGGCGGTGGTGTTAGGTCCAGCCAAATTTTTATATATATCTTCTCATCAAGGGAAAAATTTCATAAAATCCCAAGTAACGCCGATAAGAACTTTATCTTTCTTAAAAAAAAAAATTAAAAATATAAAATAAAACATTAGTAATATTATTACAACGCACTTAGGTTGTTTGCGTAAATATGTCTACACAAATAGCCTAATGCATTCTATTTTCTTCAATATTTTGTTTAGTACTATAATCCAAAAAGGTTCTTAGATAACATAAAACCTTATTACCCAACGATCCATAACCATTAAAAATAGATTTGGGAATAAGAGTTTATGATGGTCTGAGATAAATTTTTGTAATCGTTTAAAATGTGAAAATTGTTATTTATTTAGTTAAAAGCAGTTAAAAGAAAATCCAATGGTTAAATGTACAGGATTGTAATACTGCCACGTGTACACCAAAGGAGAATAAATAATAAACTAACAAACTAAATAAAATAGAAATTAATAAATTAAGAAGTAACATATTAATACATTTACCACTTAATATACATTCGACATATTAATATTGTTAATAACATGTCAATTTTAGAATTGTTAATGATAATAGTTAAAAATGAATCATAAAAATCAATAATATACTTATAATAATATAACCAATAAGAAATTTGTTAATAAACAAATATTATTGTTAATAATAATTAAAATAGAAATAATTAGTTCTAGTTAAAGAATTATTTAACCATAGGATTATTATTATTTAAAAATGTTAGTTTGTGTGTGGGTGTGCACACCGACAAGCTAGCATTAGGGCAGTCCTTTACCTGCCCAAATTAGTTATAGAGTAGGGATGATACCCTGAAAACTGACCCTGATTGGAAAATGCTGTGCCCCAACTCAAGGCTCAATAGGTGGAGCCTTAATTAGAGAACACTTATATAACTAAGAGCTCGTTACTTTTCCTTCTATAGATTCCAGTACTAGTGCAGTTATAGTTCAATTTTCTCATTAGTTATCAGTTCCTTGTTTTTAAAACCTTGGTAAATCAATACCGTTTCCAAGTAAAAGTTTAATAGTTACATTCAAGTATCCGCATACTTAGTTTTCGCTACATACAGTAGGAAAACGTGTAACTGAGTACAACCGTTTATCTTCAATTAGAGTCAGTACATTTTTCCCTGATTTCATTCAAGTGTCCGCACACTTTGTTTCTCCCAATATTGTGGAAAACGTGAAACAGCACAAAAGTAACGACTTCGATAGTTGGAGGCAAGTGAACATCCCGTATAACAACATACAGCAGAATCCAATCAAGGATCAACGCAACCAGGGATCATCAATCGATTGTAAGTTATAACAGTTATAAATTAAGTTACCTTTATATTCAACTTATAGTTAAGGACTTTCAATTAATAGTTAACGACTTCCAAATTATAGTTAAAGACTCTCCATTTATAATTAAAATAAATTTAACACAAAACTAAAACCACCCATCTGAACATTATTATTTTCCAAACACAATCTCACGATCCCGGTCTATAGGTCGCAAGACTTGGACCAAAATTATATTTCAATAAGTCCCATTTTGGACATAACACATTCACAGGGGTATAAAACAATTTCAATATTTGTATACTTGTATTACTAACTCACAGTAACTATAAGAAAACTGTAATCCTCTATCGTCGAACGACCGAATTATAGTTTCGCGATTCATAGTTTTCGAATAAATCTACTATTTTGGGTTAAAACCGACATATTTTATTTCCGAAATTCTAGAAGGTCGATGGGAAAGAGTAGACGGTCGGGCTATCGATACCATCTGAAAAAGATACATTCAGATTTTATTAACGGCAGAGTATACCACCGCCCCCTTATCGAAACTAGATATTGGGAGGAAGATACGGAACCCGCGAATAAGGTAGTCGACAATAAGGCTAGCGGTCCGAAAGTCCTGGAAAACGTTAAAGCAATCCCGGAACTTTACGAAAAAATACTGAAATTTCGACAAACCCAAACCCCTATTAAGGCTCATTAAAACCCATCCACACGACCGACTCTAAATCCTCATTGCAAATAGATTTATCCGAAAAAGAGAATAAAAATCTAAACTTGAGTAGTCAGTTGAACACGTGATTCACGATAAAACTTAATAATAAAAGAAAGTTTTTTTAATTAATATCAGTTAAAATTTTTGATGTTTGATTAAAGGCATTTAAATCGTCTCTTATTTCAACCGTGAAATTGTTTACTACAAATTCACCTATCGACTCTTCCTTGCTTACACTACCGTACTCGTCACTCGGTAACTATACACCCGCGATAACTAATCTTTCTCTCATGTTATTGTACTCTACAGATGTTGACCTACTTACCTAGTGACCGAATAAAAATACATCGCGATTTAAATCAAATAAAATCGAAATTTTTCTTTTCTTTTTTTTAAGTCCCTTGAACAAAAGCTCCCTTGTAACCCTTCCTTCAATACATACCTTATACAGAATAGTTAAGTTTAGGCCGATTTAACCACACAATAATTGTGGAACAATCGTGGAATAATCGTGGAAGGGGAAGGATATTTTATTTAAACTTATTGCCCGGATTATCGCCTAAGTGCAGTGCTAATTAGAACTTTGAGATTCCGGTTCTCTATGATTGTATTTAATAACTAATACGTGGCCTGCCAGTTGACCCGAGTCTAAACTCGTCTTATGTGCAGCGCAAATTAAGATAAGGGACTTTTACAAGGCACGGGCCCGTCAACTAAACGCGGAAGTCGAATTGATTAACAAAGACGAGGCATTTGCTGTTGATCGCCTTTTTAAATACTCGGGGTGCTGAGATTGCAGAAGTCCCCGCGAGTCAACCAGCAGTCGCGTAGCTTATATTTTATTGTGGCTTTCGCGCATGGAGAAGTCTTCCATCTGCGCGGGTGATTCAAATTTAAAAGAAAAAATTTTTGGGGTGGACATAACAACAACAACAATAATAATAATAATAATAATAATAATAATAATAATAATATGATTATTATATTATAATATATATATAATATAAATATAATATAAATAAAAATAATTGCTTGCTACGTGGCCTCCAAGCGGCGCATCGCGGGAAACGCAGACCATAACATCAGGTCTGTAGGCGAACGACGTAGCCCGTGCAGTGGGCCAACTACCCACTGCATGGAAATAACTGAGTTACCACAAGATACCAACTCAGAAGTGCTCCCCACAACCGGTCCTTTTCGGATGAGGACCATTCATCAGGTGGGAGGAGCACGCCGGACCCGATGAATGATGACGACCCTGGCGCTTAAGGACTTACTTTAAGTGGACGGAGGAACTGAGAGTCGATCTCTTGGTGTGCTACCAACGTAGCGAGCCGGGGTGAGCGGCTATATGGCCCGGATGCACACTCTTTGGAGTGATATGCATCCGGAGCTAGCGCATTTTACGCCCAAACACCTGCGTAATTATGCCGCTCATCTTCGGCGAAATAGAAGATCGCTTGTGCCGGACAGAAGGCAGTCTAATAGACTTTCCTTTCCGGCGCAACTACACCAAGAGCGACGCCGTTCCTCCTTGGACAACAACAATCCCTTTGTAGGACGGCAAGTAAGTATATCTAAAAAGATAACTTACTCCCAACAACAGCTTGACGCGGTAAACGAAGATCTCCGTGCAAACATCCTGGAGGATTCCACCCTGCTCACTGTGAGCCAGGTTGTGTATGGTGCAGCAGTTTCGGCTTTTCCGAGAGAGAGACATTGTCTCTCGATCGAGGCAAGGTTGAGACAGCGCATCTTACAACTTGGCTCCAAAATTGACAGATCCCGGAAACATGTCTCCCGCATTCAGTGTGTGATTGAGTTCGAAACAACTCAAAAAGCATACACGCCCCGAATTCGACGCATTGCTGCTGAACTTCGGTGGCGTCATCACACACTGAACAAGAGTACTCTTCTTGTCATCAAAGAAGAGTCTCTTAATAAATTGCGGGCTCTAGTGACTGCCAAAAAGTCACTAGAGAAAAGGCTGAAGCGGTTGGTCGACAACTCGTTGTTTCGATCCAGCCCTTCACGGTTTCTGACACCAAAGACCGATGTTACCGGGACTTATCCAACACCTGAGCGGGTGGAAGCTTTTTGGACTGAGTTGTATGGAGATCAACCAAACGTGAACGCCAACTCCAGCTCTGCACGACTTCAAAGCATTCTGTCGGGAACACCGTCGGCAGAATGCTGATGAAGAGAGCCCTGCAGTCAGTGTGGATGAAGTTCGTTCAGCTCTAAATGGCAGCAAAAATTGGGCTGCCCCGGGACCAGATGGCATTAATGTCTTCTGGTGGAAGAAGTTTACTTCTACCCACCTCCATCTGGCCCGCATATTTACATCGTACATTAGAGCTGACGATCCGATTCCGGACTGGCTTGTAGAAGGGCGAACCGTACTGATACCTAAAAAAGGTGACTTGTCTGACCCTAAGAATTTCAGGCCTATCACCTGCTTGAATGCGGTTTATAAAATTTTTACAAAAATTTTAAATAACCGTATCTTGCAGCAGATAGAGCCTGTATGGCAACAGATATATGAACAACGTGGCAGTAAAAGAGGCCTGTCAGGTTGCAAGGAGAACCTGATAGTGGATCGATGCGTCTTACAAGATGCGATCTACTATCAACGCAACCTGTCAATGGCTTGGATTGACTATCGCAAGGCATTTGACTCAACTCCTCATGAGTTGATTTTATATCTACTCAAATGCCTGGGAGTCAATCCGGAAATAGTGGAATGCATTCGGCGTACAATGCAGCTCTGGCGAACGCGTTTTCACATTGGAAGTGGAAACGCATTGCACGTAACCGGAGTTGTAGAGTATAAACGGGGGTCTTCCAAGGTGATTCCTTGAGCCCTCTGCTGTTTTGCGTTTCACTGCTGCCTATATCTGTTGCTCCGTAAAACTCATGGGTACTCTGTGGGGCCTCCGGGTGATCGAAATATTCGATCACCCATCTGCTTTACATGGATGATCTGAAGCTCTATAGTGCTGATAAAGATCATCTACAAGCGGCCCTCAACATCGTAGCAGAGTACACACGAGATGTCGGAATGTCTTTTGGGTTGGACAAGTGTGCGGTCGTACATCTGGCGAGGGGTAAGTGCTCTGATACGGGGATGATGTCGAGTTAGTGATGGGAGCGTCTTAAGACAATTAGACGCCGGAGAGTTGTATAGATATCTAGGAATGGAAGAGCACCGCATGCATGCGGTCTCTGAAGTCCAAACTCTCCGAGCGAGTACTCCGGAAAATTTGGTCCTCCGAACTTTCCGGCAAAAAAAAGTCTCAGCTACTAATATGCTCGCTGTCCCAGTCTTACTATACTCTTTCGGTGTCCTGAAATGGGCCCGAAAGGATTTACGAGATCTCGACATCAAAACCCGTAAGATCATCAATATGAATCGGAGCATGCACCCCAATTCATCAGTCGCCAGATTATACCTCTCCCGGTCCATCGGTGGGAGAGGTTTGCAGAGTTTGGAGCGGCTTCACGACCGTTTGGTCCTGGGTTTAACACACGAAGTTGTCAATTTCACTGCAGACGAGGATGACTTTCTTATGCAAATTGTACATAAACATGAAAATGCGCATAAGGGGTCATTCTTGTATAAGGCAGCAATATATGCGGCAAGAACCCTTGGTCTTGGAGAAATAAACGCTCTTATGGAACTCCGAAAGGAGGAATTTAAGAGCGTCATCAGGAACGCCGAGGAAAAACTACTCCTTGGCGAACTGATGGACAAGTCCATGCACAGCGTGTTCTTTAAACACGTGCGTGATCATGGCTTGTCCACCCAGCTGACGTTTTCCTTCTTAAAGTCAGCTGGCCTGATGTCCGAGACTGAAGGGTTCATATTTGCCTGCCAAGATGGTGTCATTAACACTCTTGAGTACCGTAGCAAGGTGCTCCAGGTGCAGCTTCCGGACACTTCCTGTAGGAGGTGTAACAACATCCGGAGACGCTTATGCACCTTTTGTCGGCATGTCCTGTGCTGGCGAGAGGTGCATATATCCAGCGTCACAATGCTGCCCTGAGAGTACTGTACTACTATCTTCGTCATTGCTACGGTATTGACGTGACACCAGTGCTGCCTTATCTGCCAGGAGATATTCCCCAGGTTGTTGAGAATGACAGTTGCAAAATTTATTGGAACATGCCATTTGCAACAACCCGGCGGATAGATCACAACAAACCTGATATTGTGCTCTTCGACAAGGCCACTCGTGACATTTATGTCATTGAGTTCTCGGCCCCGGCTGAATATAACATCTCAGCCAAAGAAGAGCACAAAAGACAAATATATCAGGATCTCCTGTTTGAAATTGGCAAACTTTACCCAGGTCACCGTGTCAAGCTTGTCGTCCTGATTGTTGGCGTCCTAGGAGGGATGAAACAGTCTTTTGTATCCTCACTTGCCAAAGTTCCAGCTTGCTCATCAAAAGCTGAGTTCTTGGCAGTTAGGATGCAGAAGGCTGTTATACTTGGTTCTCTCCGTCTCTTAAGGGAAATGACTTTGGCCTGCTGTGATCACTAACCGCCTTGTTGTGCAGTGGTCCAGCAGTAACGGATGGAGCTCAGGCTGGGCCGTCGGAGAATCGGACTCCGGGGATAACCCCCCTGAGCATTTAATAACAAAATGATAATAATAATAATAATAATATTTATTTATTAGCAAAAATTGCTATTATACAAAATTACAAAATTTTTCTTATAATAAGCTCTTAAAAATACTTTTCTTTGATATAATTTTTAATATTTATTTTATAAATTTTTAACCTATTCTCACTTTTTAATATCATTTGGTAAGTCATTGTACCATTCGAAGCCTCGGTATACCAGACTCCTCTCTGCAGAGTGTGTTCTGGTGTACCGAATCTTCAATTTGTTTCTTTGCCTCGTGTTGTATTCATGCTGTTTACCAACTAGAACCACCTTGTCCATTAAACAAGGTGGTGCAATTCCTAAAACCATCTTTTTGATTAATATACAGCATCTGTAAACCATCAGTTGTTTAATGCTCATCCAGCCTAGAGCTTCGAGCATTTTTCTAATATTCGTATATTTATTTACCCCTAAAACTATTTTCACAGCCTTATTTTGTATTTTTTGCAGCACATTCACTTGTTGTCTATTGTAATTTATCATTAAGCTAGCACAATAATCAAAATGGGGACCTATTACTGCTTTATAGATGGTGTTCTTTGTCCATGTACTCACAGAATTGTTTAATCGATAAATTAAATTAAGTTTTTTCGCTATTTTTTTTCCGGTTTCTATTAAATGATTATTAAATGTTAAGTTATTGTCTATTATTATACCTAAGTATTTGTTCTCTTTCACTTCAACGATACTTTCATTATTCATCATGATTTTGCAACTGCCCATTTTATATTTTTTTCTTTTATCATGTAATAACATAAATACAGTCTTTTTTATATTGATTTTAAGCTGATGATCTTTGAGCCAAACTGTAAGTACTTCTAAACAATTATTTATTTTACGTTCGATTTCTTTCTCATTTTGACTAGAAAAATATAATTTCATATCGTCCGCAAAAAGTCTGCAAACGATACCCTGTTCTTTCATTAAACTACTAACATTATTTATATATATTATGAACAATAGTGGACCCAACTTAGAACCTTGAGGTACTCCATGTTTAACAATTTTTTCATCAGATACGCAATCATTGAATTGTACTACCTGTTTTCTATTGTTTAAATAAGACTCAAACCAATTTAATACAGTGCCACCAATTCCCAGTTTATTTAAGATAGTCAACAGTTTATTTCTATTTATCGTTTCAAATGCTCTTGCAAAATCGATAAATACAACTCCTACATATAAACCATTATCAATATCCTTTCTCCATTCTATTAAGGAACACTGCATGGCTGTTTCACATGAGTGTTCCTTTCTGAAACCAGATTGTTCCTCATTCAAAACTTCATTTTTTTCAATAAATTTATCTAATTGTGATTTAACTATACTTTCTAAAACTTGTTCAATTACCGGCAGTGTATTAATCGGTCTAAAGTCTGTTATTTTTATGCTATCTTTTATTTTTTGTATCGGTACTATCTTAGATACCTTTAAAGTATTAGGTACAATACCAGTTTCTAAGGATTGATTCATAATATCCAATATAATATTCTTATCAATATTCCATGGATGTTTCAAAATTACAGAATTTACATCATTATTACATCCTTTCTTATTATCTAAGCTCTTTATAATCTTATCTACTTCATCAACATACACTCTATCAAATATATCCCACTTACGATTACTACTATCATAATTAATTTCATCGTTTAATGTAATATATCCTATTTCATTGACAATTGTATCAATACTTTCAATAAAATAATGATTAAATTTATTGGAGATTAGTAAATTATCATTTAAAACTCTACTATCACATTCAATACTATCAATGGTATTGTGATCTTTTTTATTTCCTATCAATTTCTTTAATTGTCTCCAAAGAATTTTTCCATTATTCTTATTAGCATCAATAGTTTCATTATTATAATTTCTTTTGCATTTTCTTGATTCATCTACAATATTATTTCGCAGTCTTTTATAATAATTTATATCTTCTTCAAGTCCGGAATTTTTCGATATAAAAAATAAACGATCTCTCTCCTTTTTTTTTAATCAAATCTTTCGTGATCCATTTTTTATCATTCAATTTTGGTTTAAAAATTTTTTCTATTTTTGGTACGACCATATCAAGGGCATATTTTACACAACTATTTAATTTATTTATAACTACATCTAAATCATCATAACTATCTATCTTATATTTATCAATAAAAATATCACAAAATATGTCTTGATTAAATTTGTGAAAATTTCGTTTTTTAATCACTTTTAGATTTTTATTTTTTTCAATATTATAATTTAAATTTATAATAATAATGTTATGATCTGACACCCTTGGTGTGAGTAGCACATCAATAGACAAATCTACGTTTGAAAAAACAAGATCGATTATTGTGTCCGACGTAAATGTTGATCTTGTCGGCACATTGACTAACTGCTTAAGTCCGAGCAATGCGCATTCATTGACGAAATTAATTGCGTAACGATTTCTGCTATTACCAACGTCTAAATTAAAATCGCCTACTATTATAATTTTTCCTTTATCCACATAGTTTTCTAATAACTCTATCATATTCACTTTAAACTGACTCACATTATTGTTTGGTGATCTATAGACATTGGCAATTAAAAAACCATCACTTCCACCTATATGAACTATATTAATCCAAGTTTTGTCACTAATATCTGTACTATTGAGCAATACCTTATATTTATAACTATTTTTAATATATGTAATTACACCACCTGTACGAGTGTTCACCGTATTAGTGCGCACGTGCGTGTAATTATTAATACTAATTTCGTGGTCCAAGACATCTGAAACAGTATGTGTTTCTGTGAAACAAATCACATCTGGCTTAACAGTAAATAACCACTTTTCAAAAACGTCTTTACGTCTTATTAACCCATTTATATTCAATGCCACTATGACAAACGATCTTTTCCGATTGTTTATTATACACTCTTTATGAGTTAATTGTTAATATTTATAGTTAATGTTTTTTTGTGCTCTATTAATCGCTCTTTTATAACACTCACACTCAAGATCATTCGCACAATGATCAGTTTTGATTCCTTCTAATTAAAAGTCATTAACCATTTTTACACAGTTTATACATTTTTTAATTTCCTCTTGACAGTCTTTCTCTATATGATTTCCCGAACATTTACGGCATTTAGCTTCACTTTTACAGTCTTTTGCAAAATGATTATATCCCCAACATTTATAGCATCTTAGAACGCTGACACAATCAAATATTCGGCATAAACTCCAATCCAACTTAATTTTAATTTTCTCCAGTAAATACTTGTGAGTATCTGGATCTACTTCCATGATAATAATTCCATTTTTATTTTTTCCCATTAATTTTTTTTTTCATTATCATTTTTGTGGATCCATTTTTCTCGATTTCATTTTGTTTTTTAATCATTTCGATAATCTCACTTTCTTCATTATTTTCTATTGTATCACTATCTACATCAATAATTTTTACTTTTGGCAACTTTTTATCTGTTAATCTAATATTATAGTTTTGATCCATATTTTTTTTAAGTTCACTGGCCAATTTCTCACAATCTTTTTTTTTTGTACACCCAATCACTATTTTTCCGGCTTGGGTTTTTTTTAATTTGTCTACCCCAACTCCTAGCTTACCTATTTTTACTTTTTTCTTAACCTCAGTAAATGTCTGATCGCTGTTTTGTTTATTTTTTGGCTCAATAATGACTGTCTCAGTACTCGAGCCCTTGACCACATCTGTATAACTAAACTGCTTTTTTTCATGTTCAACATGCTCAATTTTACTGTCAACATTTCCACTAATTAGTTTTTTAAACTCGTCCTTAACGACCTCACGTATTTCTTTCACTAACTCATCTTTAAAATCCATAAAAATCTCTGTTGTAATATTTCTGAGTTCATTTTTGAACTCAGCCACATTGACTCCAAGTTCCTTAGCTCTATCAAGTAAAATGTCCACTTTTTCCGCAATGTCACCAACATAAATTTCCTCGTCATATCTTTTCCTCTTATTTCTAGTTACTGAGGAAACAGTAGATGCAACACTATTATTGTCTGGTATGTCATGTCCAGCACATTCAATTAACTCACCGATTTCATTCGAATATTTGTGATTTTTAAACAGACAAGCTTTATGAAATAGTTGTCCACATCCACTACACTGATATGCAGATCTCAAATTAGTTTGCTTGCAATGAGTGCAGGTATGCCTCGTGGGTGTAACGAACCTGTCTCCCTCTATATCCATTTTTTCTCACTAACTTTCACCAAACTAGGTTGGTAGCTAGCAGATTACTATAAAGAACGCCTAAAGCGCCTCTATGTTGAAAATTTAAAACTGTTTTTTCCACTAGCAAGTATAGAATGTGTTTGCTGAGTCTAACCATAAATTTATATACATAACTACTTAATTGCTTGATATTAAATTAATTAAACCTCTCACTATACTAATTTATATATCAGAATTTATAGAAAATTTTTCCATACATTTTTGATACATAACACAATTTCACACAATAACTACAAACAACTTTAATATTACATTATTACGGAGCACAAAAAAAGCACGTCCATACCCAATAATAATAATAATAATAATAATAATAATAATCTTTATTTACCGTCTGACTATTAATCAACATTTACATCTTATATCACATATAATTATCACAGATTTATTTGATCTAGTTTTAGATGTCAATAATTTAACCTAATAAAGTCTTTTAACATTCGCCTAAAATAATTAAGTCTATCCTCATTCCTCAGATCTTCAGGTATGCTGTTATATCATTCATAGCCTTTGTACGTTATGGATTTCTCTGCGGTGTGAGTTCTGGTTTTTTTTATTAATATTTTAGAGCTATACCTGGTATTGTAGTTATAAGTATCTTTCAATTTTGTCATTTTATGAGCTAAAATTTCTGGTTTACTAGTTAGACATAGTTTATGTATTAAAATACAGGTGTTAAAAATAATTTTTTGTTTGATACTCATCCATCCAAGTGTTTCGAGCATGTCAGCCACTTGAGTGTATTTGTTAACTCCCAATACCAGCCTCATAGCTCTATTCTGAACTTTCTGAAGTTTTTTCAAATCACCTAAAGAGAAATTCAACATCACACTACAGCAATAATCGATGTGAGGAGCGATAACAGTCTTAAAAATTAAGTTTTTAGAGTAAGAACTTATACTATTTCCTAAACGATACATTACTTTCAATTTTCTAGCCATTTTACTAATTATTTCATTCGCATTTTCTTTAAACGTGAGATTTTCATCTATTAATACTCCCAAATATTTTGTCTTACATACTTCAGAGATCTTATAATTATTTAATCGAATATCACAAATATTCTTAACATGCCTATTCTTTATATCATGTATTAACATAAATACAGTTTTTTTTACATTTATTTTCATTTGATTTTCTAGTAACCATTTATATAATACTGAAAGGCTCGTATTAAGTTTATTTTCAATCTCTTTTAAATTGTCACTCGCCTAATAAATTTTCGTATCGTCTGCAAATAGCCTACATTTGACATCCAAATTTCTAATCAAACTAATCATGTCATTAACATAAATCACAAATAATAATGGGCCAAGTTTAGAACCTTGTAGTACCCCATTATCATTTCTGATCTCGTCAGAAAAGATATTATCTAATTTTACTTTTTGTCTTCTATTACTTAAGTATGACTGAAACCATTTTAATGCCACTCCTCCTATTCCTAAATTCTTCATTTTTTCAATTAAATTTTTACGATTGATTGTTTCAAACGCTCGCTTAAAATCAATAAATAAGGTCCCTATAAACATATCTTTATCAAGAGATTTGCGCCTATCTATGAGAGATGTCTGTATCGCTGTTTCACAGGAAAAATATTTTCTGAAACCAAATTGTTCGTTATCTAACAAATCATTTAATTCCAGATAGTTTTCTAGCCTATTTTTAACTACTTGTTCTAATATTTGTTCCAAAATAGGCAACGTATTAATAGGTCTATAATCTTCAATGTTCTTGCTATTTTTAATTTTGGGTAAAGGTGTTATTGTTGATAATTTCCAAATATCGGGTTCAATACCCATTCTCAAAGATTGGTTGACTATATCAATTATAATAGAGGGATCAGATTCCCATATCAATTTAACAATTTTACTATTTATCTCTAATTTTGAACCTGTGTTGTTATCTAAATTTTTTATAATTAATTTTACTTCCGCAAAAGAGGCTGAGTTAAACTCAAATAATTTAGGACACTTATATTCATCATTTTAAGTATTATCTACATTATTCATATTTTCATTTAAGATTTCAATTGAATCTTGATTATTTTCAATAGTTTCGTTGACTTCATTTACAATATTACTAATACTATTTACAAAATATTTATTAAATGTATTTACAATTTCTTTACTATTGTCAATCACTAACCCATTTGCAATAATAGATTCTATTTTATTTATCACAGATTTCTCACAGTGAATTGTTCTCATAGTGAATCACAGTGATTGCTCGCAGTGAACAGGATTCCACCCTGTTCACTGTGAGCCATGTTGTGTATGGTGCGGCAGTTTCGGCTTTTCCGAGAGAGAGACATTGTCTCTCGACCGAGACAAGGTTGAGACAGCGCATCTCACAACTTGGCCTCAAAATTGACAAGTTCCGGAACCAGGTCTCCCGCATTCAGTGTGTGTTTGAGTTCGAAACAACTCAAAGAGCATACACGCCCTGGATTCGGTGCATTGCTGCTGATCTTCGGTGGCGTCATCACTTGCTGACGAAGAGTACTTTTCTTGTCATCAAGAATTGACGATTAAATAAAATAAAAAACTTATAATCCCGAAGTCTTTTTAATCCTATTTAATTCTCCAAGGAGAATCTAAAAAGATGCATTCAACTTTTCATTCTTTTTAATTTTTTTTCTAACCAGGGATAAAAGTTATTCCGGGATTTCATAAGAATAATTTTTGATAATTAATTTAATCTCTAAAAATAATTAATTCGAAATTGTTATAAAATCGACGACGAGAAGTTATTAATTACGACCAAAATTATCAGTGAAATTCTTCAACAAGAAATAACTAAGTTCTTGGACTTAATGTCCACCCTTTTAATATTCAATTTTCAGTAAATTTAATTTATCTCAAATCCACGGACTTAAGCCCAAATTAATTAATTTTTACGTGGTAAAATATTTCACAATATAAAATAGTTTCAATAAACGATTCTTAATATCATTTTCAATCAAATTTTATGTACAAATTTTTGTTTACAAAATCATCAAAAGTCAACACACTCAATTTTGATTCTACAACATTCGCTAGTTTGGTAGTTATTGACCTTGGGTATTTGGAATTACTGCGACGCAAAATTTATTGACGCTTGACCAAAATTCCACGAGAAAATGCTTGTCGATTATTTTTCAAGCTCAAAATTAATTACTCTTTCTTGAATTAATTGTTATGAAATTACAATGATTAAACAAACGAATTTTTTAGAAGTTAATTAATTTAATTGACTAATTTTAGTTAGTTAAAAAATTCTCCCGAAGAATGTAGAACGAATTTATCCCTCAAGAACGGTTGAGTGACTTTCGGGTATAAATCCTCATGAAAATCACTCAATCCAAACTAACGAAAGGTTCTATTGCTAATTAATTAATTAAAAGAAATATTTATAAGATTTAGAAAAGGTAAAGTGGACCACGTACAAACCGCGGTTCACTTACCGCCCACAGAGTAAAATTCGGTACCTTAATATATAACTCGATGAAGATTCCTTATACTTTTGGTCCGGAAAATTTTTCAGGAAAATCCGGCCCGAGCTTCTGGTGTTGAATTTTCTTCGGGGATCCGGTCCCAGTCAGTTCCTTAATTTTTTTTTCTTGTTACCACAGTACAAGTAAGTATTTTGTTTAACTAGTTAATAGTAAAGAAACGTTAACAATTTTTTATCGCCGCGTTTTAACAAAAACGTGCGGAAAAATAATTACCTTTTCTGTGCTGAATACACCGACCGGTGGTGTCGGTTGGCCAACCTCTTCTGGTTGTCACACTCGCCGGCTCCCGTTCACTTACCTAATTCACCCCCCTCTTAGTTACTAAAAAGTGTCGCGAAGATCAAGGCGCGCCAGTGCTGAGTCGAATAATTATCGGCGACTTATCGATGCAGGGTAAATTTACCCTGTTTCAGTATGATTATTAAAGGCATGGTTAGGAAAATTTTTTAATGCATTAGCTACTTATTTACTATTTCCTTCATTTTGAGATATAGCATAATTAAAATAACGATGCAGATATGTTACTGAGTCATTTTTTAATTCTTTATGAACTTTGGCATATTTTTAAAGCGTAATACCTCGACTTGTGTGATTTTTGTCTGAGAGCTTTATCACTTGTGATTGGCTTGCGGCACGGACAGCAGCAATCGTTGAGCTGTCGTCATGTCCAATTGAAATTCCTACTTCAATATTATGCTTTTTAAAAATTTTACCATTGCACATCATACTACTAGCAGCAAAAGGTTCCATAGCTTTAGCGCTCCTGATCAAATTTAGACTACAATCGTAGTCTGATTTGGGATGACCTAGAGCACACATTTTACAACCACGATTTGTTGTTAGATAGTCAATGGCTTTACCAGATTCTCTACCCAAGAAAGCTGCTTATCCATTCATACTGTCATACGTTCTTCCACTTCTTCTGGTACTGTAACCCATATCATATGACGCAGCAACACGTACAGTACCATTATAAGTTTCTTTGGAATTTAAAAAATTAGTTGATTCAGAATGAGTCCTTCTTATATTATGATTAATAATCTCAGTCTCAATTATCTCCATCGTTGTCTCAAAATTAGTCGATGGATCAGCTGGTATTATCGCAGACTCTGTGAAGCTTGGACATCGTTCTGGTAATATAAAATTAAACGGTGCACTTTCTGGTCTGTAATAAGAGTAGTAAAAGAAACAAAGTTAGGAGATGAAAACAAGAAAAAGTTGAATTGGATTAATTTTATTTAAAAAAAAAAAATTCGTTGAAGGTAATTGATTCTTTCATTCAAACATTGTAAAAATTATAAATCAAAATGAATCAAGTAAAAACTGTAAAATTATCATCAAAATTGACGTGAAATAATAAGATTATATTCGTGGTAATTAATTATTTATTGTCATATAGTAACAGAATGAAGAAAAGTATATTTATACGTGTATCGTTGTTGCCAGGTAACTTAAGAATGAAATTAATTCATATGTGCTGAAGTAGGGAGACAGGCTGCTCCGACAGCTTGACGTGTAACTAGCGGCAGTATTGTAGCATTTACAACACCCCCTCTCAATATCGGCGCATAATATTCACGACAGGCCCAAACCTTCTCGGAATTTCGAATGTTTTACTGTACCCAAAGATTTGGTAAAAATATCGGCTACCATTTCATCCGATTGCAGGTGCTTTACGTTGAGGAGTCCCTCACGGACTTTCTCGCGTATGAAGTGATACCTGACAGCTATGTGTTTCGTTCCGGGATGGAATGCTGACAGCTAACGGCTGCTCTGCTTAGCATGAATGCATAGCCTGCGTATGCTTTTTCAGTTTTACTGTCATTTGCATAATTGGAGTCCGAGTATGCTGTCAGTTTTCCCATGGGTCTATGGTAGTGCAATGATAGTTCCATTGTCCCTTTTAAATATCTAAGGACCTTTTTGGCCGCTCTCCAGTGGTGATCTTGTGGGCTGTCGTTAAATTGAGCTAGTATGCTCATGGTGTGTGCGATGTCTGGTCGAGTACATGTGGCCAGATACATCAAAGAACCAATCAGCTCTTTATAAGGATATTGTTTTTCTGGTTTGTTTGTTCTCACGCCAGTCTTTGCATCCAGTTTGGTGCCTGGACTGGCCGGTCTTTCTGCTGCGTTGCATTCCTCTATATTGAATCTTTTAATTATTTCAGCGATGTATTTCTTTTGGCGTAATTTTATACCCTCGCCTTGATCGATCTCAATCCCTAGACACTATTTTCCGTCGCCGAGGTCTTTAATCTCTAGCTCTTTGCTTAAATTGTTCTTTACGTGCTCGAGGAGCTCTTTATTATTTGCTACAACTAGAATATCGTCCACCCAGACCGTGATGAAGATTATAAATCCCTGTACTTCTCTAGTGAAGACACACGGATCTGATGCAGTCGGTTTCAGTCCTATTTTACCCAAAATGTTCCGTAGGCAACTGTACCATCTTTCTCCGGATTGTTTCAAGCCGTAAAGGGCTTTCCTCAGTCTGCAAACTTGATTTTCATTTTTCAGCTCTTCCTGCATCCTTACAGCTGCTTTGTGAATCTTTGAATCACGTCTCTCCGTGCGTATGATCTCGTCGATGGCTTCAGCCATCCCATTGTTGTACCTTTGTCCCAATCTCTGCAGCTATTGCCATCATCAATCTGATCGACTCAAATCTTGCTACTGGTGCGTATGTCTCGTTGTAGTCGAAACCGGGCTGTTGGATGAATCCCCTTGCGACGATACGGGCATTTCTTCTATTTATTTCTCCATTTTGGTCCGTTTTAACTTTTAATACTGTTTTTGTACTGATGACATTTTCATTTTCGGGTCTTGGTACAATTTCCCAAGTTCCGTATTCGAGATGTGACTTTATTTCGTCGACTACTGCACGTTTCCACATCTCTGCATCTTCTCCGGCTAAAGCATTCTTCAGTTGGATGTCCGCGTTTAGTATTATGTGTTCCACGATATTCATAAATTCACTGTCGCTCTCTCCTGAATCGGTTGGTTCATCTGCTGCTCTTGGACGTTTTTCAGTCTGTTTTAACGAAGTGTCGAGTGGTCTCTTCGTGCCTCGAGTCTCTTCTTCTTTTTCTTTTTCAAATACGTCGTCTTCGAGGTCTTCGTCGTTTCTGTTTGTCGAGCCTCGACTAGAGCAGCTGTCAGTCCTATATTCCTTTGATGGACGACCGGGTCTCCCGGTGCGTATCATCCTCGGTCTTCCACGCAGTTCTCTAACTACCATTGTCTCTTCATTTTCTTCTTCTGCTTCTCTTTCTTCTCCTTCTCCGTGCGGAGTGGGATCAACGTTTGCGTAGAATCTTCTTGGTTCATCTTCTACATCCTTTTCTTTAATTTTTGTATTTTCTTTTTGTTCTAATAATTCTGGCGGGTCTTTATTGCCTCTCATCGGCCTCATGTCTTCATCAAATGTGACGTCGCGGGTAACTACAACCCTATGACTGTCTAAACGTATCCTGTATGCCTTTGCTTGCGAATCGTAGCCTACTAGCTTACAAGGGGTTGCCTTTGGATCCAGTTTTCCACGGCTAATGCTCTTGTCCAACACGTAGGCTTTAGCACCAAAAATTCTTATATGTCGCAGGTCGGGTAATTTTCCGTACCAGATCTCATACGGAGTTCTCCCGCTTATACATCTGCTGGGACAACGATTTCTTATATAATTCGCCGTAGATACTGCTTCCGCCCAATGTGAATGAGGTAGACTTGATTAAATGAGCATGCACCTCGCTGTATCCCGGAGTGTTCTGTTTCTCCTTTCAGCTACTTCGTTTTGTTGTGGAGTATACGGTGCAGACAGCCTTCTTTGAAGTCCAGCTTCATTCGGGTATTCTTCAAATTTGTTATTGCAGTACTCTCTGCCGTTATCTGTCTGTAAATATTTAATTTTGTGGCCAGTAAACGTCTCAACAAAATTTTTAAATTGTTTAAACTTACCAAGAGCTTCATCTTAGCTCTTCAAGAAGTATACTTCGCCCCACGTACTGCAGTCATCGATGAATGTTATATATATCAATCATATATCTCGCCCCACCGTTGGAAAGTGTTCTTATGGGGCCGCAGATGTCGTAATGTATGATTTCTAGTGATGTTCTGCTTCTATTCGGCCTCTCTTCAAAGGGTTTTGCCGCTAATTTTCCGCGACAATACACTTTACATACTTGACTCTGCCCTTCTCGTGATATATTTATTCCTGTAGCTAACTCGTCATTACATAACTTCATGACCTCATTCATATGCAGATGTCTTGCACGCACTGTTGATGGTTACCTTTTCCAGTTCGGAAATTTCTAGCGAAGTGTCCCGGTTTACAACACTTGTAACAAACCTGATACATATTTTTATTATTACCTTTGTTTGTGTGTGCCTGTGACCTTGATTTAACGGCCTGTGCCTTGTCTTCTCTCTCTGTTTCACTTGTATCTGCATGTCTAGCCAAAACTTCGTTTAAAATCTTTACTTTCAGTTCTTCTGGCTTAGGTAAAGCGTTTCGGCTCTCGATTACACAGCTGAAATTTTCGAAGCTTGTTGGTAATCCGTGTAGTAACATAGTCGTGAGCCGGTCCTCATTTATATCTATTTCCATGGATACGAGTTTGTCAACGACATCAAAGAAATTTTCTGTATACTTGTGTATATCGTCGCCATCTTTGAGTTTGTGTACAAATAATGTTTTCATTAATGTTGCCTTACGTATCAGCCCCTTTGATGCGTAGATAGTTTCTAGCTTCTCCCAGAGCTTACGCGCCGTTTTGCAATTTTTAATGCTTTTTAGCTCTGACGGCGCAATAGCCAGGACAATACTTGCACGTGCGGACTGGTCACCTTCTATCCATCTTGTGATAGCTTCTTCGTTTCCACTCGCATCAGTTGGCCTTGTTGAATTTCCTCCGGCATATTTCCATAACTTTTTCTGCACTAGTAGAGCTTCCATTAGTATTTTCCACGTGTCATAGTTGTCTTTTGACAACGCCTGTATGTTGTGGCTGTTCATGACCGCCATATTTGTATGTCTGTTCACTTTGACTCACTGCGGTTTTATAAAAACTATTATTATTTCACAAAAAAAAATCTATTACTCTCCAGACGTTTGCTGGGCCCATAACCTGACGTGAAATAATAAGATTATATTCGTGGTTAGTAATTATTTATTGTCATATAGTAACAGAATAAAGAAAAGTATATTTATACGTGTATCGTTGTTGCCGGATAACTTAGGAATGAAATTAATTCATACGTGCTGAAGTGGGGAGACAGGCTGCTCCGACAGCTGGACGTGTAACTAGCGGCAGTATTATAACATTTACAACAAAAATAAGTTGTTACGTCGAAAACGCAACTAAAATTTAATTAATTTTATTCTTAGCCGTTAGGCTAATAGATAAGGATCTGAAGCTTTATGGGAAGGTGTTGAAGTTATAATATAAGAAAAATGAATTCAATTTAACAAATATATTATAAAATTATTATACAAAGATTTGAATTATTAAAACAAACATAAAAATCTTAATTAAGAACTTACTTAAATATCACTGTTACCGTTTCTTTACATAATTAAAATTTACTTCACTAACAATTTCTTTTTGAATCTGACACGTGGTTTCATTGAAACTTATAAAAACTTTTCCGATGTTAACATTAGGACGTCAGGACAACGAGAGATATTTTTGTTGAAAATCGTAAAGGTGTCGAGTTTTAGGGCGTTACTTATTTTTACTAGATGGGAAAAACAATGTCCAATTATTTTTCTATATCCTTGAGCTCTTGCCCTCTCTCTTAGATTTTTCTATAATGTTGCATAAGTCCCCTCTACTTGGGTCAGAGTATAATATTGCTTCTCCCTTACTCTTATGCTCTATTATACATCTATGTATTTGTGTATACGTAAGCGCATTTATGCATAGACAAAGACATACATGTGTACTATTTTACATTAAATTATTTACTTTGACCAAATTTTATATTAAATTATTTATTTAAACGTATGAATAAAATATGTATTTTAATAAAGCATATCTTAATTATTTTGAATTTAATTATTTAATTGTAGAAATATTTTTGCTTCGATCATTTGTAAGTTTATTACTTTGTTGTATCGTTTTAGAATTTTATTGTTCAATATTTGTTTATTTTAAATTGTTCGATTATCAAGTTCTATTTGGTTATTTGTTTCATTATTTAAATTTTCGTCATTTAATTTTATTGTAATCTATATTGCTATTACTTAGGTTTTCTGCTTTTTAAATTATTGTTATTAAAATTTTTTTCTATGCATTTTATTTTATTAAAAAAAAATATTCCTGTTTCGGGTCTAGATAAAGTCGGGCCCAACTAAACGTGGGAATTTTCCGAGTTCTAGTTAGATAAGAAAACTATTTTTCTTTTTTTTTTTTTTTTTTTTTTATCTGCTAGGGTCATAAAATTATTATTTACTATTCGACCCAGATAAACCGATAAAAATTTTCACAATAATTTCTATTATAAAAAAAAATGTATCCAAGATTCTAAAGAAAAAAAAATTTTACAAATAAAATAAATGTATGTAATTAGTTGTAAAAACATAAAACTATTTATGAATAATTGAATTCTATTTGTTATAAAATAAAAATGTCGGACGTTGAGTCCGACATAGCAAAGTGATCACTATTTTTTAATGATCAATTCAATTAGATTAACACTGAATAAAAAACAAAACATTTCACTTTCTGTTCATTAATTATGAGTATAATATTTACAAATTATCGACGGTTTTTAATTCATTGCTTCGATTAAGATCCTTATATACAAGCGTATAATCTAACACAGTTTTTACTATACAATTTTATAATACTTGACGATTCGGTATTATTGATGTATAAATATTGATCTTAGAATCGATTATCAATTTTTTACAACATAAAAACATCTAAACTAGTAATAATGCTTACAATAACTCTTGAATTTGATCTGAATTTTTAATATTTTTAATAAGCACCAATTGAAATTGACGCGTTTTAACAATATACAAATTTCAAATAAAATCGATTGAATCAATAATAATAGTCTACATAAATAATAGTTAATTAATAAATAATAGTTAACATAATTAAATTGAAACTATTATGGGGATCCAACTCGTTCAATGTCAACCGACAATAATTTTTTTCCTAGAAGTACAGTACGCATTATAAATTATGAAATGTAAAAGATTAGAGACTGTTAAATATATCGCTGCGTTCCAATATGCAACGCGCGAAGAGATGATTACCTTGTTATTTTATTTTGCGACTAACTAAGTCGGCTGTCAAACCTCTTCTGTTCGGTGCACTTACCGACTCCCGTATACTTACCCAAAATTTCCCCCTCTTAATTATTACTAAAGGTCCCGAAGACCGAGACGCACCAGTGCTGCGTCAAACTATAATCGATTTCCGATGACTTATCGACGCAGGGTAAATTCACCCTGTTACACAAGAAATAAGTTATCAGAATTTATTTATTTCGACTGCATAATATATTCACTAACCATCAACAGAACGAAAAGTTTTGAATCAATTTTTTCTTACTTTTAATTAAATACGAAGTAGTTTGAATTTAAATTGAAAAAAAGTTGAACTAAAATTATATTTCTCCAATTCATACTAAACCATCTATGATTTAACATTTTTATTCTATAGATTTGAAGAAAAATTTGCTTTATTTGAAATAGTTCAATTACTTAGCCGAAGATTGTAGAATTGGAGAAAAAAATTTTCTTGGCCCAAGTTATTTGTTCTATCTGTGTTTTATACTTTTTCCGTTAGCATGAAACTGTCAGAAAATATCTGTTGGATCTTTCATATACATTTGAATGTTCACCATAGAATCTGTCTTATGAGAGGGACTTAGTAGCAACACGAGATTTGTTGTTCTGTAATTTTTCATTTCTAAAATTGAAACTCAAATGAATATATGTCACTGATTGATCAAACAAATGGTAGAAATTATTGACTAGCAAAGGAGAGAAACACGAAGAAAACTGATGAATTTTCTGTTCATTTTGTCGTGGCCGAGCGTGATTTGCTACTACTACTGTAGCCCATGAATAGAAATCAGCTAATATGTAGTAAACACATGACAGGTTTTTCAATTCCATGTGGAATAATTCTATAATCACCGCCAAGTACGGACAGTTTGTTCGAAAACAGAAATCAGAAATTTGTTTATGATCGTTGTCGATATTCATATTTGAATAATTTCCGTTTGTATATTGATCAGCATTTTGACAATGAATGGTTTCATAAGAAAATCCATCCATGTACCGATTATATACCACATATGTTGGCGTATAATCAATATTTTTTTTCTGCCATTTTGATATTATAGCGTCTCTAGCATGAAGTCCTAATTTAATATTGAATAACTCATTGATTGTGTCGATTATGTCAACTAAATACTTTTTCGTTATTTTTAACTCAAAATATAGCGAAAATTCATCGTACTGAATGTTAGTCATAATTAAAGAACCCGCAATCAAGAATAACTATAAATAGAATCGTTAATGATTATTACCTAAATAAAGATTCAAAATTTGAGAAAAAATTTTCCAAGGCTCTCGAAATCATACAGATTTTCTAGACCTCTTCCATTCTAAATAGTCATCAATTGAAAGTAGTTCTTTTTTTTTTTTTTTTTTTTTTCGTTGTAAGCGCGACAGCAGCTTGAGATATCCATTTGTAACCCTTTCCCGTGACGTACATGCGTTGGTACTCTGACTCTCCTATCCTTATTTTCAAGTTTTCTTGCTTCTACA
Organism: Cotesia chilonis; assembly: GCA_018835575.1. NCBI lineage: Eukaryota > Metazoa > Arthropoda > Insecta > Hymenoptera > Braconidae > Cotesia > Cotesia chilonis. Next base: position 136,743 of record RJVT01000157.1, read on the forward strand.
TGAAATTAAGAAGCCACGAGTTGTTCATGAGCGTGATTTAAAATCGAAAAGTGTTACGTTTCCGTTTTATTTCACTATAAAATATTTAAGAAGTACAGTACTTTTAATAAAATAAACTTATTTTATAAATCACGGCTATTTCTTTAAAATCGAAATAGTCTTAAGACTCACCACTACTAGTGAATCTCAACATATTAACTTTGTTTTGTTGAAAATGATTGATTTGAGATCATGACAACTGTGAACTTTAATTAATACTAGATTTTGGTCCCTGAATTATTTTCATTCATGAAAACTACATTTAACTTGATGACATTTTGAACATTCAATATTGTGTCCATGACTCAGTGTGCATATATAAAACTTACATTCTAGTTACTATAGCGATTATTTTATTTCTTACCTTTACTCTAAATCAAAGTAGTAATTTCATTATGTTAAAAAGATCGAGTGTTACCAGAGAGTGTATAGAGTTTGTGTTTGCATTTAAAAGTGAATGCACAAGGGTAAACTACCAAGGTTTTACTAATCGAAAGCAAAATCAACTGATCCAAATCCAGACAATGACGTCAAATTCAAGACTTCTCTACGGCCTGTACGAAAAAGTCCACTTAATTGAACAAGAGTGGACAATAACAAGTTTCAATAACATCGAAAAATTACTTTACTTGCATGACCACGACGACATTAAATTTGGATTCCCTGGGCGCAAATTTCAGAGATACTCCGCTTATTTTGCTTACATTGTAAGCAGTATGGTGCAACTTTGGCGCATCCCACTCTTTTGAGGTGGGGGTAACTTGTGTTATTCGCAGCAGTAGTAGTAGTAGTAGTAGTAGGGATAATAGTAGAGACTCTTATTAAATAATAATAATTATTATTATAATAATTATTATGATGTACATATACCGCACACACACACACACACACACACACACACACACACACACACACACACACACACACACACACACACACACACACACACACACACACACACACACACACACACACACACACACACACACACACACACACACACACACACATGATGTGGATAGTATGTTAATAATAGTTTATTTGTATATTTACTTACTTCTTAGCTATAAATAATTAATTAGGATATAATTTGTGAAATTAATAATTCTATTGATAAACGAAAATCTTACTGATCGTATACCTACACTTTACGCCTTAGTAGTAGTAGTAGTAATGTAAGTGTAAAATACTGAAATAGCGGAAAAACTACGGATCAGGTTTAGGACTGGATATCTCAATTAATACGCATAAATTATTATCAAAAATAACTCTCTAATTTTATTCACGATATATACACTAAATATTTAATATATTCAATAGCGGATTGTTTAAATAAAAGCGGATTTGTAATGTACAGCGTGGTTAGCAAAAGCGAAGCCGGTTGACACACGTGTTTTTACACTCTGTCGGCACTGAAAAAGCGGTAAATTAGCACAAATAATTCCCAATAATTTGCAACAACTAAAACGAATTATTAGCGGTTAATTAAAGCGAAAAGAATTTCAACCAAAGCGAAAGCGGTTAATTTTTAAAGCGAAAATTATTTAACTCAAAAAAGAAAGCGACTTGTTCGAACTCAAAAATGGAAGCGAAAAGATAATTATAATAATCAGTCTTCTTCCTTGTCACTTTCGTGAAGAAGGCTAATTGCGCATGTCAGCGGAGTAAGCGGCCAATCGGAAAATTCCGTCTAACGATGTCGCCATCGATAGCCAATAGGAAAAATCGATGCACGTGGCGTGATCGTGGCGTCAGAAAGTATATTCAGACGCAAGTGTACCAAAATTTGCGGGAATGAGCTGCCATCAGGCTCGGCTCATTAAATTGGGAGGCCCCCAGGAGCGACTTCATCGCTACTGGGCCTGTTCACCGAACAGTAAGTTATCGCAAAATCGCTGAGCTTGCAAATACTTTGTATATAAATATTTACTTACTGTGTAGCATTAAATAATTAATTATAATATAATTTATAATCTCAAATAATTCCATTGATAAACGAAAATCTTACTTACCGTATATCTGCATATTAGATCTTATTTTAAGGACAATGAAGAGATTTTTTTCTTATTAGCTATTATAATCATATTTATAATAAATATAAATTATTAATACATGTATTATTAGTTATTGATACATTAGTTTTCGCAGAATACAATAACAATAGACAAAACTCTTTAAATTTTATGAAATAAACATTTCACTTTTTAGATTTTCATACTATCCATAATCATTTAAACATTCTTCACTTTAGCAATAATTTCTTTATCGAAGAGCAATATTAGTTCATAAGTAACAATATCGATATAGTTTTCAATAAATCATTGGTACGGTTTACCTTCTTTACCTGATAGCTCACTAATCACACTGTCTTTGACGGTATTATTTTTCAAATTTGATATCAAACATTTACAAATGACTTCTTCAGGTAATTCGATGTTGCCAAGAAGTTTTGGTAATAACTTGAACAGGTGTAAAAAGGTGATTGAGACATGCATTACAAGGTTCGACGAATTTTTGAAGATAATTTAAGCAGGCGTTCACGAGCTCTTCGAAAGCCGTAGATAGCTTGGAGCGTGTTCTCTTTCATTGTCACTTTTCGGGCACGCTGAACAGCAGTAGATGATGATGATGGTTGTTGATCGGTTCTTTCGATGATGGAGAATAATTTAGCTTTCCCATACATGGCCCCCAGCAGAGAATATTGAAAAGTATATCCATCAAACAATATTGTATTGAGCGGTAACTTTTTTTATTGTGATTCAATTAAATTTAGATTACGGGCTAGTTTTTTAAGAACAGTTGTAAATTTTAACCACTTCGCTGACGCACACAAAATACCACAGGCTTTTTCATCAACAATAGTGACACATGGTTCAAACTTATAAACATCACTATCCAGTTTTAAACCAACAATTATTGACTTTGAGTGTGAATCATTTAATTTATAAGATGTTGTCAAAAAGAAATCAAAACGTTCCCATGATGGTATAAAACGGTGTTTTTTAACACCTTCGTCACCTTCAAAATTCTGGTAGAAAGAGCGTTTAGCCATTTCAAATTAATAGCTGTTGCACCAACAATGTTCTTAAGCGAACTGATGCTGGTTGCACGCGGCTAACACCCACAAATTAATATGATGGTTAAGCATTTTTCACATAATATTAACAAATGTAGAGTAGAGCTATGCGTTAACTGTCTAGACTGCACGTGTGTTTTTAAAAAGCCATCTCAGCATAACGTGACCAGCTACTGCATACAACTTTTCTTATAATTATAAGACAGTTTCAATCAGCTTTTTGTAACGTACTGAAGTATTTTTTGAAGACATAATGAATACAGATAATTACATTTATCAACAACCCTTTACGAGGGCTGTGTGTCAGCTAGTGCGATACATACGGGATAAATCACCTCGTTTGTGGTATATCTACACTGAAACGCGTGTTTCAAGTTGGGCCTTTTTACAACGTGACAGATTAATAAAACTATTGCGTAGAATTGTGGCTGTAGCTTCTTATCGTGTGTTATCAAGAGCTTACAAGAAAGGATTATTAACAAATAACACTGTATTAATGACAGTTGTCGTTAATACAATCCTTCAAACATCAAAAGCAGACGCTGAGTGTTTAAAACCCTTCTTAACAGACTATGGTAAGTTTTTATTTCTAGACCGTACATCATTTAATTTGAATATCTTAAATCTCATTTTTAATGGTTTCATAGAAGGCTATTGCCGCGATGAACTCCTGAATTCTGATAATTCTTCTGACGACGAGGATGATATTGACATCAGCGCTAAAAGAGTATATATATATATATATATATATATATATATATATATATATATATATATATATATATAGTAGCAGCCACCCGCCCGCTTCGCTGGGCACACTATTAATTTCAATCGTTATTTCTTATATTAACTGAAAAATGTTTATTTTCTTATTGATAAATGAAGTGAATTTTTAAAATTTTTAGTCAGGAAAAATAGTACCAGTCAATGCATTTATCATACACAGATTTCCGCATCACCCATGAGGTACTGAGTATTGGGATGCGTCGCCGTTATTTAACGTGGCGGGATCCCCAGGAGGCCTACACCACAAAAAAAAACTCAGCTTTTACTTTTTACAAAAATTTATTTCTCGTAAAGAACACAAATATAACAATCACTCAATACTTATCAATGAATAAAATTAACAGTTTTATACAGTTACAAACTTAGAACTTCCTTGTTAACAATGTTTTTTGTCTTTTTTTCTCGTGGAAGAATAATCAAGTCGTCCGGTGAACTGACTCTTGAGCATGCCACGTAAAACTGACCATGAGAAAAACAATCATGTCTCAAATCTATATCAGCTAATTTTAAACTCTGCCCCTGCGCTTCATTGATAGTCATAGCATAGCAAACCCTGTAACAGGGTAAAATTACCCTAAATCGATAAGTCATCGGATATCGGTAATTAGTCGACTCAGTACTGGCGCGCCTCGATCTTCGGGCCCTTCCTAGATAGTAATTAAGTGGGGGGGGAAGGTTGGAATAGGTAAGTATACAAGTGCGAAAGACTCGTAGAGTCAGAAGAGGTTGGATCGTCAACTGCACCAGTTGGAAAATTACGATAACAGGTAATTAGTTATTCGCACGTTCGGTTTAGGAACGCTGCGATAAAAACTTTTAAGTTACTTTCGGTTAAGAACAACATTATTCATTTCCTACTGTTACAGGTACGATCAAGTTGATATTTTCGAGACCCGGAGTAAATTTTGCGAATTTGGACAACTCAGGCCAAGCGAGAAATACCTGGATTTTGGATTCGGAGCCTTTAGATTGTCATCGAGAATCATATTTTCTCAGGTACTGAATTTTACTCCGTGGTAGAAAATTGGACCGCGGTATATACTCGGTCCCTTTTCAACCTCTTCTCATTAAATGAATTTTTATTTATTAATTAATTGTATTATAAGAAAATTTGATAGTTTGAGTTGAGTGATTTTCATGGGGGCATAAACCCGAGAGTCACTCAAATTGACCTTGCGGGAGAAATTATCAAATATAATTCTTCTCGAGAAAATTTAACGAACTAAAATTAATCGAGAAAATTAATTAACATCTGGAGAAGTTATTAAATTAATTATTATTAGTTTATAGAAATTAACTTAATTGAACTGATTAATTTTGTGTTGTAAAATAATCAGCAAGCGTTTTTACTCGAGGAATTTTGGTCGAGCGTCAAAATATTTCTCTGTCGCGATAAATTCTAAATACCCAAGGTCATAGCCAGCCGAGCTATCAAATATTCTAATTAACTAAATTGAAGTTTCGACTTCTGTCGATTTCTAGAATTATAATTTTGCAAGAATTTTATTAAGCATAAATTCACTAAGATTTTTGTTAATTAAAATTCACAAGGAATTTTATTAATAATAATTTCATAAGAGTTTTGTTTGCTAAAATTTTGCAAGAATTTTGTTAAGAGTAATTTCGCTAAGATTTTTGTTAAGAATAATTTCACTAAGAATTTTATTAATTATAATTTTGCCAAGAATTTTACTATTAATTTTATATATATTAAGAAATAATTATTGAGATTATTTTTATTGTAAAAATTAATTAATTTAAGCGAAGCCTTCGGAATTAGTAGAGTAAATTTATTGTAAATTAATAATTAATAGTTTAGACATAGTAAATCCAGGAATATAGTTAAAATAGTGTTGAAAATTTAGCATAGAAAATTCTGGTGAAATTGATTAATTAATTGCTGGAAATTATATATAAGTATTTTGGAATCATTGTTGGAAATTAGTTAGATTAATAGATTTAGTAAAGTAAACTCAAAATCGGTTAATTTTTCCTTGAAAGGATGTTAAGACCTTTTGATTTGGTGAATCATCATTATATTGTTAAGACGAGGAAGTAAATCTGTTAGGAATCTTAATCCGGTGATTCAGGAAAAATTAGCATTTGAAATTTTTGACAGTCATAGCTAGAATAAAGTCAGAATAGAGTTTGGTCGTCAAGCGTTAACATCGTTCAGTTTATTATCACTGTTTAAATAATTAGATTTTGTAATTTTGTTCAATTTAGTAATTTTCAATTAATTTAAATTTTTATTTTATCCAATTAAATTTATAATTAAAATTATTTCAAGTGTGGGTTATGTGTGTAAAGATTAGAGTGGGTAATGTGTGATAGAGAGTGTTAATAGTGTCAAATTGGCAGTTAGTTAGTAGACGACCTCTGTGCAATGCTGTATTTGTCCAGAGTGAAGAGTCGTCTGGTTAGCCGTTGAGTTAGGCTATAGTTGATAAGTTTAGAATTAAGCAACGTGTGTGAGGTAATTCAGTAAAAATTGTCTCAGTTAGACGACCTCAGTGCAATGCTGTATTTGCACCGAGTGAAGAGTCGTCTGGTTAGCCGTTGAGTTAGGCTATAGTTTATAAGCTTAGTTAATTAAGGAGTGTGTGTGTGTGTGTGAATTTAGTAAAAAGTTTTCTCATAGTTGAATCTTGTCAATTTTAATTGTTAATAAATCTATAGATATTGTTAATCATTGATTATTTATTCAACAGCACCTTCCTCCACTCTCTCTACCCTAAGATTAGGAATACTCAGCTCTGGACCGGTTCCAGGAACCGCGAGTAAAAATCCTGGTGGCGCCCTTTTTGTTTATAATTTTTAGAGTCAGTTTTTGTTAGTTAATAGTTAATAAAGGCGCCAATATGAACGAGTAAAACCGTTAAAACCCTAACAGGAAATTGTAGAAGTTTGAAGTTGAAATGGTAGTCAGATGGAACCAAAGGAATTCTTGGAATAAATACGACTTCTCCTTTATGTTTACCTGTTAAAATTGTAGCTTCAATAATATTTTTATGTAAATTTTTTACTTGTAGTCAGGTACCGTTACATAGTTTTGGAGGATTCAAATTGCGCAGTAACATTATTGGTGCTCCAATTTTACGATTGAGAATATGAGATGGTATTCCGGGTGGATTGAGTGTATGTAAGAACTCGACAGGATAATGGACAGCATCATCAACTTCTACGACTGTATCAATAGATTTATACTTCATTTGATTAGTTGATAGCTTTTCCAGAAGAAAGTAGTTAATGCTATTTGCTGAATCATTCGTTGGAGTTAGAATAGCTCTTTCTTTTAGCCATGAACAGCAATTAACTCCAATTTTATTGATATCTGGGTATATTTTATCAGTTAATGTAGTTAAATCATCAACAATATCACCTAGGTTATCCGGAATACTTATTCGTCCGTCAACTTCTGAAATTTGTCCATTCCCTATATCAATGAGTAACTTTGAAAATTCTTCTGCTCTCAAATCATCATGTTGCATATGAACGCGCATATTAATTTTCAAAGACAGTACGTTAACATGAGGCCATAAAACTGAGGATTTGAGACAGGCTTTGACTTCATCTGCACGTGTACCTCGTGATACAACAGGTAAAGTTTGTCTGAAGTCACCAGCTAAAACAACAGTCATTCCACCCATTATTCGGTCACTATTTCTTATATCCTTAAGAGTTCTGTTGAGAGCTTCAATAGCATTTTTGTGAGCCATAGTGCATTCATCCCATACTATCAGTTTTGCTTCTCTGATAACGTGAGCCATATGACTCTGCTTAGAAATATTGCATAGAATATTATCAAAATGATTCATTTCAATAGGTAATTTAAATGTCGAGTGAGCTGTTTTACCTCCGTCAATTAAAGTAGCCGCAATTCCTAAAGGAGCAATAGCAATAGCAATACTTTTTTCACTTCTAATTTTCGCAAGCAACAAATTAATCAAGAATGTTTTTCCCGTTCCACCAGGAGCATCAAGGAAGAACAATCGTCCAGAATCAGAAACGACACTATTCAATATAGATTCATATGCTTCTTTCCGTTCTTTATTCAGTAACGGAACACTTTTTATCACTTCTTCGGTTAACTTAGCAGTGTCATAAGCTAATTCATTTAAATACTGTTGATTAATAATAACAGATTCTTGTTCGCAAAATTGTCCACTTTACAGAGTTCAAAAAAAGCCATAAGTGTTGTTTTGGAATTGTTGATCTGATTGAGTATATTATTTTCATTAAAAAAAATCGTTGACCACTTTCTAAATGTACAGCAAGATGCATAACTGGAGGAAATCTCTCGTGGATAGGAAAACTCAGAATTCGCCAAACTGCCTCAGAAGTGCTTGAAACGGAATGCGACTCTTTTGAAAAAACCCACTCGTTCTCTTCGGTCACCCCTAAATTTATTTAGGGTGCCACTGGATTTTTAGACACAGTATCCAGAAACTGGACCAGAGCATGGAGTAAGTTCTACAGGGTCGTGAGAGATTGCTGGGAAGAAAACAGAAATCATCAAAGAAATTCATTTTTCAAGAAATTTTATTTAACCCACCCATTACAATGATATTCCCCTTACAATTAATTAACACTTAATACTAAGTTCTATTACCGGTTATAAGACGGTTTCCTATCATAGTGACTAATTCCGACGATACCCTCTTATGGAGCGACCATACCGCGGTTTCTATCATAGTTACTTATTCCCGACGGTACCCTCTTATGGAGCGACCATACCGCGGTTTCTAATCATTTTTCATATTTCCATAATTCTAATAGTTTCATAATTCCATAATTCTACACACGCATCCACAATGTAATTATTATCATTCAAACATACTAATTAAAATTTCCATACTTTATTAATTATTTTCTAAGACTATTATTTACTTTTATTTTCCAAATTAAATCTGATTATTAAATTTTCTCTTGAATAAATTTTCCATTCATTCCGAATCCAAATTCCTATAGCGACTAATTTCCTTATTAAAATTCTTAACTAATTTACTGCCGTGGTCTTAATAATACAACAATAAATTTTTAATACTAAGAGGTCTTCGTATCTCGTATTAATAGATTAAAATTTGACGACAGAGGTCTTAATAATCTGCCGACAAAATATTCGCTACGTCCTAGTACCTTACAAATTTATTTTACTTTTATCGATTTTATTTCGCCATATTTTATTATAAAATTTTACTTAATTATTTTCCTTAAAATTAATTTAGTTCTATTTTATTAATTGTTTTCTTCGAATTGCATTTTTCGCCGAATTTTGTACTTTTATTTTATTTACTTTAATCGTCTCAAATTGTGTCCAAATTATTTGTCAGAGTTAATTAATTAATTTATTTAGTTTTAATCTCCGAATTAAGAAATTGACAATTGGTTCTATTTTATTTAATTTTAACTAAATTATTTTACTTGTCTCTGAATAACTGAGTTCATTTTATTTTTGCTAAATTACTTTATTTCACTTTTGTGTTGTTTGAAACTTGAAATTTATTTTGTCTTAATTTTGAGGATTATATTTCACGTTACAACGCCTTGAGATTTTTAGTCTCGACCTTGTATGTCCTATACTCAGCGTTTTAGCTTGAGACAAGATGGCTGACCCTCTCCCAAACTTTTGTTGAATTTTTCTTCAAGTGAAATTTTCAAATGATTTATTTTCTACTTTTATCTAAATGAGTTTAACAATTAATTTTAAAATTATTTTTTGATTCTAATTTTACTTTTGTTTTATTTCACACAATCAAAATTTGTTCCAAATTATTCATGTTGATTTTAATTAATTTTAACTTCTAATGATTTTACTAAAATATTTTGCTGAAACTATTTTAATGATTTTAATTGACACAAAATGACCTGATTTTACTTAAACTCAATTTTCAGAGATCAAACTTTCACGTGACACCAAAATCATGAATTAACAAACTAGTATCATTCCTAGTAAGATTAATCCAGACTCTGCTTACGTGTTTAATCAATATCCCGAAATACATCCTGGTATTATTAATTAAATATTTAGTTATATTATTTCTGACTTGTTCTTAAATTTATTGTTAATTTTATTCGGACTTTATTCTGATTAGTTTGTGACTCCAAATAAAGGGAAGAGTGACGGGAGTAGAGCAAAGGGACTGACGGATAGAGGAGGGAGAGGACGGCGACTACCTACTCTTCAAATGTTATAGTTTCTTAATACGTTGGCCGGTCGAATTTGCCGAATTTATTGTCTTAATAATTCTTATTTTCTTTATCTTATTAGTATTTACACGTTCAGTACTATAACTATTATTATTTCTACTACTATTATTACGAACGAGTATTATTTTGTTTATTATTTATCGAATTATTATTATATGTTATTGGACTTAGTTCATATTATTTAACCAAGAGATCTCAGACCATAATTAGTAATTATTGGAATATTATTATTTAATTTTGTTATATTTTGTTTATTATTTATCTTAGAAATCTCAGACAATAATTAGTAATTATTGGTATAGTATTATTTAATTTTGTTATATTTTGTTTATTTGGTTTATAATTTTTCCATGACTGATGTAATTAACTCTATAGTTGTGATAAAATATTTTTCTTAATTATAAGGTAAAGCTTATGTCCACTAAAATTGTTACTGCGTTGTTTATAATTTTAATATTGCTTAGGTTGAAGAAAATTTGTAATGTAAAAAATAATTTAAGTGAACGAAAATATTTTAAGTCCCGAGTGATTTTAGTATGGAAAAGCAAGGAATGGTTAGAGAATGAAAGAAGACCGATTAAAATAATAAATCAAATTTCTATCGAAAACTAAAACTTAGAATTTGACACAGCGAAGGGATAGATAATGAGGGAATTGCCAATTAAATTGATAGTTTGTAAACAACGTGTAGAGGGCAAAAACGATTATTCTGGTTCGCTGTAAGTGACTTTTTGAAAAACTGTTAAAAGCGAAAATTGGCGATCAGAAAATTAAAGTCTTCGGAAGTGTAGTTTGTATTGGGAAAATTCTTCCATCTACAACTCTCGGAAGTGACCTACCTCGGTTCGGCTAGAGCAGTGGTAAGTACCTTTTTGGGGCACCTCCGAATACTCACATTCTCCCTGGATTTTGGCCTTCTGTAAATCCAGTAGGTAATCCAACGCCGTGTAGGTGGGGGCGAAGAGGATACTCTCCATTCGCTCTCGGGGTAGAGATTCAGGACCCGGGCTGACGTCTAGTTACCCGGGAGGTGGGATTTAGTTTTTGAAAATTTAGTTCGTGGTTTTGCTTTGGGGGGAACTCACAGCGTGCGGGAGTTGTATGAGTGATAATATATTGTAAAGACCAATTTTGACCGGATCCTCGTGATCTTCGAAAGATACGCGTAGATTGTACCGACGTATGGACATTGTTGAGTTAGTAAATTGTACCTTTTTGTATCTTGTGTTTTTCTTTCGGTCGACACCATCTGTCGATATAGTTCTAACATAACCTAAAGCTGTAAGACGGGTATCTTGACTTATTGTGTATTTGTGTATGGTGGATTTTCCCACTTGGGATTTATTTTCTTTGATTTACTAATTTATTTAATGAATAAACTATTGATTTTGTTTTCTAACATAATCTGGTTTGAATCATTTCTATCTGGACACTTGATTTAATTATTTCTTAGGTTTTATTAGTTGATTATAGTTGAGTGATTATTTTATTGTGCCAAAAACACGTTCTGACCACCCCTTTTCATCCTGGACTCCGGCGAGTGACAAATCCGAGTAGGGGGGGTCGCCGATTGAGAGTTATTTAATTTTCTATTTAAAAATAACCCCAATTTTACCCGTTACAAGTTTACCAAATTTCGTTCTTAAACATTTCGTTAATTACTCTTGATGTTCAGTTAAATTTACTAGTACTTAAATTTTGACTAAACCAATTGCTTAAATTTTGGCAAGATTAATTAATTAAATTTTTATTAAAAACTAATGATTGTGATCGAACGCGAAATGGCAATAACCTTCAGCCGACTTAAGGCCTGGCTGATGCCGCTTCACCGAGAATCTATTTAGACGTATTTATTGTACCTGGAGTTTACTTGGGTTTTTCTTTTCTCAAATCCCTCGACGCTTTTACTCCCAGATTTCTCGTCTTTCCTTGATGTTCTCCTCGATGAGGTATTATTGGCGGCACGGTCCTGAATCGCCACTTCTTAATTTAATTCTCAGGGAATATTTTATTCTGGAACACGAAATTGATATTAGAATATTTCTTAGATTAATTAAACTTAAGCGAGCTGGCATTGGGCCTAGCACGCATTAAATTTAACTAAAATTTATCACCTCGTTCCGCAAGAAATAATAGAATAAAAATAATTACCTGAGTGAGATGTTTGCGATGACGATTCTTCGATCGTGCGAACACAATAAAACTTACCAAAATTTGTTGGTTCGTTTCTTCTTGGCTCTATCTTCCCCACTCTCTCTCTCTCTCAGTGCCGGCGCTGCCCTCCCGGGGACTTACTCACTAGCTGAAGACTATTGGCGCGAGTACTTCGGAGCACAGCGCCCTGGGGAATTAGTCGATAATTCTAGCTCGGATCGAAGACCTTCACCGGATAAAGAAGGTCCCGTGTACTCCGTTACATGCTAATGTATCGTCCTGCTTCATACTTTGTCACTTCATCAAGATCTCCAACAGTGAATGCTGCTTGATCAGATCCCTTATTTACATACTTACAAATAGATTTAATTGATTTCACTGAGTTGCAAACTTCAACATTTATATGAGCTTTGAATGTACGACACAGGACAGGGTTATACGGTACCACCTATCGATTGTCTATATGATTTCCATTTATTATTGTTGTTACTCGACCATCTTCAGGAGATCGCCGACGATATTTAGGATATCCATCTTCTCCTGTTTGGGTTTCCTTTAAAAAATGTTTTGGATATTTTTTCGTGCATGAACCATCCACCATACAGGGAGAATTTCTATTAAAAGAACCACATGGACCGTGAATCATATTTGTTTTTATTATTTCATATAGTTCTCGATCTTGATCTTGATTAGGCAGTTCAGCACTAATTACCTTATCAATAGATTCTGGTCTCAGCTTTTCTTCTAACCACAGGAGGATATGAATGTGAGGAAGTCCACGTTTCTGCCATTCCACAGTATACATATGACACTTCGTTTTGCCAAAAATGCAACCGTTTGTCAGAAGATTCATCATATGCTTAATTTTCACGTGAAAAATTTTTGCTATTAAGTAATGTCTATCGTGAGATTTTGGCCTTGAACTAAAAGCTCCTCAATTTCTTTCCATTTAGGATTGCAAGTGAACGTAATAAATAAGTCTGGACGTCCGAAATGACGTACATAAGTTATAGCATCTTGAGTTCGTTCATGCATGTATCGTGGCCCACCAGTAAAAGAAGATGGCAGCACAATCATTTTACCTATTTCTGTTATCTGACCGTCGGTTTTCGTTAAATCGTCTTTAAGGTGAACGTATTCTTCACTTCGTCAGTTTGTTTGATGGTTACGAATCTAATTAAGTCGTTCAGTTTCAATTTTCGCATACATATCAACCAAAAATTGATTTAATAGAGTGCGAAATAAGAGTAAATGATTTTCTTCTTCATTACGCTCCATTATTCTATAACTGTAAAACTCAGAAGCTGACACGGTCTTATTTAGAGGACGCTTAGTTTTTTCATCACGCTTAGGAATATGAATGTGATAGCCATCTTCTTCACGACAGAACATCCGAGGATATTGTAAAGTATCATACGCGCGATGGATTTCACTGATTCGCTTTAACTGGTCGTCTCTGCTGTTCAGGATGATATCTCTCTTTTCAAAATTTTGTCCAACGATAATAACTGCTACTTCTTTAGCCATTGGAGCATTGAAACGACCTCGATGTTCACCCGGAGGCTTTTTATCAGCATTAATTATAACCTGAAACTCTTTCTGATTCTTAGAAACTGATTCAATAGCAACCTTAAAATCTTTGATGTATTGATGGTGTTCATGAAGCAAATTTTGAAGTTGGTGAATTAACTCTGGCTTAATACCAGGACAGATCCCACAACGAATTTCTCTTTCACGATTATCATCACCAGCAAAGTATATTTGGAGAAATGATGGTTGTTGATTATTTTCTGCCATAAGGCTTCCTATCCTATGGTAGACTTGTCCCTGCACTTTAAATGTTGGCATAAAACTACCTTCCTTTACCTCTTTTGATCCAATAGACGTCATTTGGAAGCACCGATTATACTTGCGAAGAGAAGAAAGAAAATGTTCTGAGATTGAGTGCTGATGAGTTAAAAGACTGTGTAAAGGCTCTGAGTAGCGTTGAAGAGTAGGAAGCTGAACTTTACCACCACTACAGCACATTCCTTCAGCCTCATCCTTCCATTTCAAAGCACGACACCAAGAACAGGGTGATCGATGCCCAAGATTTACAATTTTATCATTTTGATAGTCAATGCTCGGTTCATAATTAAGGCCAGATAAAGCTTTCAAAGTCCAAGACATTAATTTAATTTGTAATCGTTTCTCGTTGTACTTAGTTGTAGCTGCACGACTAACATGAGGGTTATTAGAAGCGTATTTTTTTGTCGACTTTCTATGTACATCAGGATTACGATGAGTGTAATTTAAAGTGGCTTGTCGCAATTGTCTCTTTTTAATTGTATAGTTGACTCTTTTCCTCCTTTTTTTTCCCATTTGATTGAAGGGGATTCACATCATTAATAACTGATTCACTTGAACTTTGTAATTCAACGTTAGGAATTAATTAAGGTAGTAAAACTTCCGCTAATATATTTTCTTGAGTTTGAGGCACTAAAAATGATACATTTTCATTACTTTGTGTATCACAATTATCACTATTCAAATTTCAACACGATGAAGCAACGTTAGGAATTGATTTATGCATAAAAAAACTCATTGATACATTTTCTTGAGTTTGAAGCACCGAAAATGACACATTTTCTCCATTTTGTTTTACACTAACCCCACTTATATAGTTATTACCTGTAATTTTTTATGCGAGCACCGAAAGATAAACATCGTAGTAACCATTATTATCATGCCCCGTAAAACGTAACGTTTTTACACCTCGAATTGCTTCACCAACGGAAGCTATAATGCAATTACCTTGATACACTTCAAACCGATATGAAAATATCTCTGCGGCTGCCATAATTTCACAAATAGATCCATATGTGTTTCGTTTAGACATTTCGGTAAAGTATAAACCTACTGAATCATAATTCTCGCCAGATGACATAACAGTATAAGATTTAAATCTATCCCCGTTGTTAATGACATGAGAAACAATAATATTTCTCATTCTATTAAACATTAATACATTACCGTAAACCAGTAAAGATAAAGAAGAAAATAAACATGCTCCATCACCATTAATTTTTATAACATTAAAAGGAGTAAGTATTCCATCTATCAAAATATATTCTACATCCATTGTGATGAATATATATTAAACAATTTTTTTGATTGTGCTTTAAATATTCATCGAAAATAAAATAATATGTTTATTTCCAAATACACTTTAAGAGAAATTAAATTTACTGAACTGAAAATTAACAGAAGTTCGTAATTAAAAACTATTATCGCATTAAATGTAAAATGTAAATTTTAAGGTAAATTGATAAAATCAGAATTAGTAAAGTAATAAAAAATTTTTTGATAAATTTAAATAAATACTCACCAACTGGAAACTTTAGAAAAAATAATTAAAAAAATTTTCATGAAGACTTACTTGAATTCAAAACAATAAAGAAAATATAATTGACATATACTCAATTGAAGTAACCATAATAAAGAATGGATATCTTAATTATTTAAATTAGCGTCGAATACGTATAAATACCAAAATTTTTCAAATTATTAAAATTTTTCTTTGTGAATATCGTGACAGCGATTTATTTTTGACATTTATTCATTTATTCTCTCAAGCATATCATGATATAATTCATTTATCTAAAGCCAACTTCAATATCATTATAATTATAATTCATTTTCGATTACTAATAATTATAAGTAATCGCAAATGAATTAGTTACAATAAATTGCGTCAAATACCATTTTATGATTATTAATAATCTCAGATTCATTAACTTATAGAAAGTGTGTTTGAAATAAATAAAATTGAATAATTATTATTATTTGATATACTCTTTCCGATTTCTAATAGTTTTATTATCGTTTTATGTTCAAGTCTTCAATTCAAAGTTAATCGCGTACTTCACACAACATTTTTAACATCCCGCTGAAAAATCGGGGAAGTTATTAATTTTACTCCGTTTTTCGAAAATCGTGTTTTTAACGGATGTTGACGTTTTGAGGTCCTAGGAAGTCTCCCCGAATGTTTCCGCGGTGATGTCAGTATATCTTTATGTATGTGTGTGTGTGTGTGTGTGTGTGTGTGGCCGTAGTAAACCTCTTATAACTTTTGAACGGCTCGACCGATTTGATCGCAATTGGTGCCATCCGAAAAGGCTTGACCAAACTTAGATTTTAAATACAATTTAGACCGATTCGAATCGGTATATTTTAAGAAATCTCAAAAATACTACAAAAAAAAATTTTTTAAATGTGGTTTTCATAGAATTACTTTTAAACGACTACTGATCAATTCCAAAAACTAATCAGCTCTCAACATCAAGAAACCACGTCGATTGCCGTTAGCCCGGTCACAATCGATTCATTGGTTTGTGAGTTATCGTTGTCGAAAAAAAAAACAGAAAAAAATGTTTTCTCGGAATTACATCGAAATTCCTACCTCGATCGATCAAAACTCAAAGACTCTTGGCCTGAAATCAAAGATGAGGCCTGAAAAACTGCGTCGAATGCTACCAACCGCGTAAAAATCGGTTAATACATTCAAAAGTATTTTGGTTTTAGAATTTAAGAAATAATGGTATATTAAACTTTTACCAGATTTTTGAGCTCGGAGTAAGTACAATTTTGAGCGCTTAAATATAAAATTAACGGGAAGTTGCAGGGATGGCCTTTAGGACCAACCGTTTTTCTATTTTTTTTTTTTTTATAATATTACTTTGTTAAACCATTTTAGAATCTTACAATTATGGTTAATTTGACCTATAACTTTCAGAAGAAAAATGATTAACTAACCAATAGTTTGGACTGAATCGACCTGGTAGGAAATTTGAAATTAAAATATATTTGCCTAACATTATATAGAATATACTATAGATGATTTATAGAATATTAGTATTTAATAACTTCCTACTTTTATTCTAATGATTCCTCTGAATTTAATTAACAACTGAATTTTTTATTACAATTTATTCATTTTGACAGTCATTATAGCAACGGTTACCATGGTAACGGTAAACATAGTAACGGTAACCATAGCAACGGTAACCATGGTAACAGTAACCATGGAAACGGTAACCATGGCAACGGTTACCATGGCAACGGTTGTGGGGGAGGGTATTTTATCTAAAAGCTCTTCAAAGAAGCTTCAATCTGAGTATCATATTATATGGATAGTCTTAAATCATAGTCTATTCCGCTATGCTATATATGAAATTTTTAGTAGATTTCATAGAAATCTAATTATTGCATTGGTCCTCATGACGGAACTTTTGAAAAATTTTGCTATATTTCGACTATACTCGTCGAGCTGAGTCGAAAAATGCATATGGTTCAAAAGTTTATATATGTAATATATATATATATATATATATATATATATATATATATATATATATATATATATATTATGATGGATTTTTCGCGGCACTGGCGTCGACAGCGCCGAAGAGGTCCACCTAAAGTTTGGCTTACCTGGATCGTAGATTGTTGGGCGCCAGGAACTTCCGTTCCACGGTTCGGTGGTTCACGTTCGATCGTCGTTGGGCGGCGGGTCGAGGCCGAGGAGATTCAAAAGTTTATACGAAGCGAGCAAGGAAATTGGTTCGGAATAATAATTAAATAAAATAAAAAAAATTAAATGCGCAGGGACGATTACGAGTCACTTTATTTATTTAATAATTAAAGAGGTCGAATAACAATCGCAAGTTCAATTCAAAAATAACAAAAAGAACGAATAAGATCAATACAAAAAAAAACTTTAGAGATAATTTATTGTTGAATAAATTTCGTGAAATCGCCAAAATAACAAAGCCAATCGTAGTTGGGACCGCAGTCAATCGCAAACAAGTAAGCAAAAATTAATAGTCGTGCATGCAAGGCAATAAAGCCAAATCGACAATAGTTTCGCAGAAAACCAAAGAAATTAACAAAAAAAATAAAAAAAATAATGGTTTAGCTTGTCTCGTCGTAGCTACAAATTAGGAGTTTAGTAATAATAATAAAAGACACTATTTGTTCGCCTTGTTCATCTTAACAACAATTTACGAATTTATAAAAAAAAAAATTATTCGTTTCGCCGTGTTTGTCTTAACAATAATTTACGAATTTATTAAAAATTATTTGTTTCGCCTTCCTTGTCTTAACAACAATTGTCGCTCTTAGATGGCCCTCTCGTCGAGCCAATTTCATTGCGGCAGGTAATCTCAAACTGTACCGCACTAATCTACAACTGTACACAAAATTTATTAACAACGTAGTACTAAAAAACAATTGGCACCGGACACCTGGCTGACGTCACCCCGAAGCCGGAATTCAACAACGCAATTGTTGAATTTCGGTACACAATTAATTTCGGACTTAATTCCGAAATCGTAATTAATTGTTAATTCAAAAAAAAAAAAATTAATTATGCACTTATCGCTTGGAATTCGGATTAATCGCAGATCGCGGTGAAGTCACCCAGGTACATTACAAACTGCGACCGCACTTACCCCGTTCAGTCGACTTCTCGGCACGGTGTGGAAAATCCAGGAAGTCGGTATCGGCTGTGCTGACGGCGGCAGAGGTTCTCGGCGATGGCGTCCCCGCGGAATTGGCGTTGTCGGAAGACCAAAAGTTTTGATATTGTCCTTGACTGTCTGGTGTACGGCAATGACACAATACAATTAACTTCGGCGGGATCGACACTCTCAATTTACAAAATAATTAAATTTAACAACAAAGCGGCTGAATTTGCAATATAATAAGTATTCTCGAATTTCGATTAACAACAAAAAAATTTTCCGCATATCAAAGTGGCTTGAACGATGTCCAGATCAGAATTGAATTTTTTTCTCTTTCGTTTTCCAGCAACATGTGGTTTTTTTTCTAGCACAGCTAAAAAGCTGCGCGTCCAATCAGCCGTTGCCGGATAAATTTCCATGGTCGATGGTTGGTCGATTTCCCACTTTAGTTCTTCATTCGGCATTCAGGTGGAGCCTCGATGTGCTCCCGTCGCTTCAACGTCCAGTCGTTCGTAGATTCCGATTCCGGATTTCCCTCGTTGCTCGCTGTTACTACCAGATGTCTCCCTGGTCGTTGATTTCGAACTGAACTGCGGGTTCGCCCGGTCGCTTTTCTCATTCACTCTATATAAAATACATCGTAAATTTCGTTCGGACACATCCATCCATACGTAGTAATATTTTATTTGGCGCGGTTCGGCTTAATGTTTACCTCGAGCTTCGCATTGTGATCGGAAACCACTTGGGGCGACACAGGTGCGTCGAATCTCAGCATTCCATCAGCTTGGCCAACACTCTAGACTAAATAATACTCAAAAAAAAATAATCTCTATTTTGAAATCTAAATGGGAAAAATTTCCCATGTCACAATATATATATATATATATATATATATATTATATAATATATATATATATATATATATAATATATATATATATATAATATATATATATATATATATATATGTATGTAGAATAATAGATTTTTAGATTATATTAAACTCTAGACTAAATAATACTCAAAAAAATAATCTCTATTTTGAAATCTAATGGGAAAAATTCCCATGTCACAATTATATATATATATATATATATATATTTACTATATATATATAATAATATATATATATATATATATATATATATATAATGTATGTAGAATATAGATTTTTAGATTATATTAATTAAAAGAAATTACAGCACGAGACAATTTTTTTAAAAGTATAATAATAGATTTATTGATAAGGGAAAATAACATACAACTGCTCACTAGCCTGGGTGGTATTAGACTAACTTACAACTACCTATTTCAAAATTACTTGGGCCCTCGGTCCCTTCTCACCCCCATCTCGGACATTACTTCATACTCTCTCTCTCTCAGTTTTCACTCTCTCACTCATACCTCGCGTTACAACATTTCTTATTCTCTATAGCAACAGAAACTTACAAATATTTTGACATCTGCTGACAACATGTCGAACAGTCTCTGTTACCCGTCTAATCCTTAAATTTACAACCATACATCCTTTGATTTTACAATCTATTTAAAACTAGTAAAAATAAGGAAGCATCTTAAACTCTAATATTTGCCGTTACTACATCTATACATATATATCAGATATAACGCGGCTTGTCATGACGATAGCGTCGCCAATTTACATCGGATCTTTACCAAACTCGACATAATTATTCTACAGATAGATACTGAAGTCAATTTCGTAGATGAGCTTAATCGGTCAAGTAATTTAGAAATGCCAGGATTTAAAAATTTTCAAAATCATAAAAATTCATATTTTTTCACTTTCTTACTCGTATAACTTTTGAATCGGATAACTTATCGAATTTCTGTAAATTTTATCTAGTATTTTCAATAAAGACTTATGAGCTCGAAGACTATGTTCATTAAAGTTGATAATATTTATTTATTTGAGATTACTTTGTGAGGATTTATTTGTTTACTTGTTTAATTTCATAAGAGTAAGAGTCTGTAACATAACTATAGCGTTTCATATTATTAGCTGTACCGTTCCGATAATTTTGTCGTGAGTTATGATCTAGTTTGTTATTTAAAATAAAGTTTTTGGTTTAATAAATAAGGATATTATTGAGTATCAATTTTTGGTGTTGCGAATAAAATCATTGCAATCACAGATCCACTCTCTACACACGCCGAATCACGCCCTCTTTTCACAAACCAGCACACTGAGCAACCCCAAGGTATCCCGTTATAGGCCAAGTTCATTTTCTTTGTCCGGGGTAAACTCGAAAACTACTGGACCGATCAGCACGAAACCACAACCATTCGATACGGAATTATTCGTAGATAATTATAGGCATTATATTTTTCAAATTCTATGAGCTCTTTGCCATGTTTTCTCAATTTGTTGGTTAATTAATTTATTTGCTTCCATAAAACAAAAGACAGGCATTTATCCTTGGTTTATTTGTTTTCTAGCTCATAAAAGAAGAACATGATTTAACATAACCTCTGGTTTGGAAACAACTATAGTCATTTTTTTGTGTTTACGCTATCTTTTTTATGTTTGGAAAATTTATTTAAATTTTTCAATCTTGATTGTTGAGTTTCAAAATTGATAGATGATAGCAGTATGGTGCAACTTTGGCGGCCCCCACCACCCAGTGGTGGTAGCTCGCGGCGCACGGTGGGGACGGTTTGCGGAGCCCTGGTAGGGCAAGCGGTTGTACATTGATTGCATATATATATATATATATATATATATATATATATATATATATATATATATAGTATACTGGTGTTACAGAGACATGTAAACACGTACCATTGCATACATAGTTTGCGTAAATTAAAATCTTACTTACTGTCTGTTGTCTTATTCATAATTGAATATCTTATTTTACTCACCAGTATCGTTTTGATTAAAAATTGTTTTCTGCAAGATGAAAAAAAAAAAAAAAAAAAAAAATGGATATTATACTTACCGTGAGATGTTGTATTTCTTGAAGATCATGCTTAGGGTTACAGTAATATTAGTAATGTTATAGTAATATTAGTAACATAATGTATAAAAGGGATGTGGTGTAGACGATTTGGATTATTAAATATTATTTGTGAAACACATGATTAATATTTATAATATTTATAAAATACAAAAAACCATCTTTGAAATACGTAATGATATTTATATTTTGTAAAGTACATAAACGCTATTTATAATATTTTATAAAAACACAAAAATTATTTGTGAAGTATATAAATGATATTTATAATGTTTTATAAAAATACACATATTTAGAGAATTATATATCGGTTATACAATATTTTATGATTTCACACAAATTATTTGTAAAGTACATAAATGCTATTTATAATATTTTGTAAAAACACAAAAATTATTTGTGAAGTGTAAAAATGATATTTATAATATTTCATAAAAACACACATATTTTATATGGTTATATATCGGTTATACAATATTTTATGATTTTACACAATTACACCAATTTCACTTGGGCCATTATATCTTTATCGAAGAACAATATTAACTCGTATATGACTAAGTCAACATAGGCGTCGTTGAACCATGTAAATTCTCCTTTTCTTCTTCCAACTCTTTCCTAATTTTTTTTTACGTTGTTATTTTTCAAACCAGCCACTACAAATTTGTGCATCATTTCCTCAGATAACTCAATAGATCCAAAATTTGTTTTTATTTTTGGGAGTATTTCTGTAACGGGCGCTAATAACTGCTTAATACACACGTTACAAGGCTCGCAAAACTTTTTGAGGTATTGTAGACGTGCGTTGACCAATTCTTCGAACTCGTAAATGTTTTGCACCGTATTTTGCTTCATAGTTACTTTTCTTACGTATCTTGAAGCCCATGATGTACTGTCTATGATGGTGAAGAGTTTTGCTTTTCCATACATAGCACCCAGAGTTGAAAATTGAAATATGTAACCATTTAAAGATGTTGGATCGTCAGGCTGTTTCTTGTAATCAGCCTCAGACAAATAAAATTTTTTTGACTGTTGTTTGACAGCTGCTGTAAACTGTAGCCACTGATCACCCTTACACACAATACCGCAGGATTTTTCGTCCACTATTGCTGCGTACGGTTCAAATTTAAAGTTGTCACTGTTTAATTTGAGACCGACAACTATAGATTTGGATCGCGAATCGTTTAGTTTGTAATAAGTAGCAAGCAAGAAATCGAATTTCTCCCACGATTGTAATATACGAGGCTCTCGTTTATTGGGCCCCGATGTTTCACCTTCTTCATAAGGGCGTTTTCTTGACATAGCCATCACGATGCGATAGTAGAGTTAAAGAGTGTAGATGTAGTGTTAATGGTTGTTTCAAGGGAACTGACAATTGCATGTTTTTTTTTTAACTGCTAACTTGAGAGCTGCTTCTCCCACTAAAAAAACAACGCCCTATCTATTTATTTCACTTAGTTGCTCATCTCCTTACATGTATCTTTATTTAATTAGACTTTGAATCTCACGTCTGGTTAAGGTAAGCATAAAATAGTATGCACAGATGTAGCCAAAACAACGCGTGACTTGCAAACGGTGTGGTCAGCACCCGCCAGTTTATACGAATAAATTCATTATTCTACGGCTGACTTTTAATCAAATAACTACAAACATAGCAGTGTCGTATATTTCAAGAATTATGAAAACCGATAATTATCGATACCAGCAACCATTTATTTCAGCTGTTCTACGTCTAGTGCAATATATACGGCGTAATTCGCCACGGTTATGGGCTGTTTATACCGAAAAACGTCTCCAAAATTGGTGGAGTTTACCGCGCGAACATGTGATAAAGTTATTAAGGCGTGTTGTGGTAGTCACATCTTGCCGCGTGTTGAACAGGGCTTACAAGAAAGGCTTATTAACAGCAAATACACTACTTATGCGTGCAGTGGCTACGACTATTCTTCAAACAAATAAAGCAGGCGCTAACTGCTTGCAAACATTCTTAACAGGCTACGGTAAGTTAATAATTTTTAAATTACTTTTATATTTTACAATTAATAATTTACTGAAATAGTGAATAATCATTTATAGAGAATTATTACCGTGACGAGTTGGTAGCTACCGATGAAAGCAGTGATAGCGACGAAAATGAAGGCACTGTTAATAATCCGGAAAACGTCAAGGTATGATTGATTCTTTTAATTAGTAAAATCATTTGATTTATAATTGTAAATTTCAGAGTGGGAGAAAGACGTCTACACCACGACGCATTAATAAAGCAGAAATAATAAAATTGAAGAGGTTTAAAGGGCTCAAACGTGATAGATTGTCATCTTCAAGTTCAAACGACTCATATGTTTCACATCCTACAGATACTGATGAAGAAACTTTCGCGTTAACAAATCTTGACTCAGAAGAGGAAAAATTAAATCAATCACACAGTAGTTATGCCATTTATAAAGATAATACTGCTGATGATGATGATAAAGAAGAAGAAGAAGATGCAAGCGACGATGACGCGGTACATGCTCAAATGCAGAGCCAATTATTAGGTATTTCTACTAAGCAAAACACCTTTGACACAGCAGACGTAGCTTAATTATTCATGTAAAATAATTATTTCTATAACGTTTATTTTATTTCTAACTTTTTTTTTAAAAAATTGAACTTAATTTCAGGTATTCAAGCAGGGGGTATAACAACAAGGTCACAGACTAAAAACGCTCAGGATTTACCGTCAACTTCTACACAGCAACATCTGCAAGTAAATGAACACAATTACATAGATATACAACCACCAGGGCGTCGTTTTATTATCGAGCGCGAAATAATAAAAAAATTTCGTCGTTTTCAAACTAAAGGTAAAGAAACAACCATAAAGATTCAACAACCTAACGATAATACCGAACCTATGCAGTGGTTTCATAGCGCGTTGACAGATATTGTAACACATATTACCGAAGGTTGTCATCCTTATGATTACGTTGGTTTTACTATAAATTATGAAAAACTAACCCAAGGCGTTATTTGGTCGCGGTTCCAGAGGGCAAACACCGTTTCAGCTGGTGATTTGTGGCGTTTGTTAAGTGATGTGTCTCAAAGTGCAGGCGGCCTTACTACCGACGATAAGTTGATTATTACTTCAGCTGTTGTTACCGGTATTGCGGGCCGTGGTAAAGTAGGTTTATCTCACGAAAACATGTTTAAACGGTCCATTATAACAATTAACAATAACGATAATTTATGCTTGCCGCGGTCTTTATCTGTTGCCAAAGTATTTATTGAAAGAGGCGAAATACGCACGGGTGTTTTACATAGAAAATGGAAAAGTATAACAGACAGTAGATCACGTTTACAAGAAAACGAAGCACTTAAATTATTACACACAACAGGTATCCAGATACCTCGCCAAGGTAGCGGTATCGCTGAAATATTAGCTTTTCAGCGATATTTTGAGCAGGAGGGTATAGCGTTGGTAGTGTATGAATTTTTAACATTCGGGAAAGGAGGGCTGCCTATTTTTGATGGACGCGTGACAGTCCAGGAAGCATTTGGAGAAATCTTACATACAATATACCTATTATATTATCCTGACAGTAAGCATTATCAACCTATAACAAATTTAGCAGGCGCTTTAGGCAGCCGTTCTTTTTGTGAGTTATGCAATAAGGGTTATGAATCGAATCGTGATCATAGATGTTCGAAAAAATGTCCTAGATGTAACACTGCACCGGTGTGCGAATATTTGAATAAAACCAACTGTGGTTTATGTAATAGGTGGTTTTCAAGCGATCGTTGCTATACAAATCATTTGAAATTAGGTTCAGGTAATTTACGCGGTAAGAATAAAAATATGACTGTATGTGATGTGTTGAAATTATGTTCTATATGTTGTCGTTATAAACATTATGATCTACCACATAATTGCGATTTAAGTTATTGCCAGATATGTTGCTGTGAAAGACCGATTAATCATTATTGTTATATGGCACCTCTTAAACGAAAAGACTTGCCGAAAGTTTTATTTTTGTTCTATGACTTTGAAACACAACAAAACGAACGCGTTAAAGGGTCACCTTCTACAAAAATACATGTACCTAATTTGTGTGTGGTTCAAAAAACCTGCACTTTTTGTTGGGATAGTAAAGATGTTACTGAAAATTGTGAGGAGTGTGGTGAAAGGGAGTTTATTTTTTATGATAATCCTGTAGAAAACTTAATCGATTTGGCCTTACAAAATTATCCAAAATTTTCAAAAATAATTTGTATTGCGCATAACGCTAGCAGTTTTGATGCCCAATTTGTTTTGAAATGTATGATTGAAAAAAAGAAAACACGCTTACCAGATTTAATTTTAAACGGGACAAAAATAATTGTAATGAGGGTAGCCAAAACCGTTTTTTTAGACAGTCTTAACTACCTACACATGCCTTTACGTGAATTACCGAAAGCTTTTGGTTTTGAAGACGAAGCCTCAAAAGGATACTTTCCTTATTTATTTAACACGCCTAAGAATAAAAATTATATAGGTCGCATGCCCCCTGCAAAATATTTTTCACCCGAAACTATGTTTTCAAAAACTTACGAAAAATTTTCATTATGGTATAATGCAAAAGTTTGTGAAAAATATGTTTTTAATTTTAAAAATGAAATGGAATATTATTGTAAGAGCGATGTCACTATTCTTAGAAGAGCTTGTATGTTATTTCGAGAAATGTTTATACAATGCGGGAATGTTTGTCCCTTTTCTGAATGCACCACAATAGCTGCTGCGTGTTCAAAAATTTTTCGACGTAATTTTTTGAAACCTAACACAATAGGTATTTTACCAATCAACGGAACCTACAGGTGGTCTGCTAACCAGTCACATAAAGCAATTAAATGGTTAATTTTAAAAGAGCGCGAATACGGGTGGAAAATTATACACGCAGGATACGGTAAAGAATTCCGTTTACCATCAGGTATACCTGTTGACGGTTACTTTAAAAATCTTAGAACAGGTCAAGAAAACGTGTTACAATTCCATGGTTGTTATTGGCACGGGTGTCCAAAATGTTACAGAATAAATCGGGATAAAAAACTTAATGCCAGCGATAACTTTGAGAGTATGGATACGAGGTACGATAGTACAATAGCAACATCAGAAAAAATCCGAGGGTTAGGTTATAATTTGATAGAAGAATGGGAGTGTGACTTTGACGTTTTTTTAGTGGGTGTACCTGAGATTGATATGGAACTGAGAGAGCATCCCCTTCTTAGTATAGAGCCTTTGAAACCACGCGATGCTTTTTTTGGCGGCCGTACAGAAAGTTTTGTGAGTTTGTATGACGTTAAAGATAATGAAAAAATTAAGTATGTCGACGTTTGCTCGCTCTATCCATATATTTGCAAAACAGGCAAGTTTCCGGTTGGACATCCCGAAATTTATATTGGTGAAGACTGTTATAAAATAGTAGGTGAACATAATAATTTGGCTGGTATAGAGGGACTTATAAAATGTACCGTTTTACCACCGCGAAAACTTTATCACCCTGTATTGCCTTGCAAAATCCATAATAGGTTGCTTTTTGCGCTGTGTCGAACTTGTGCTCAAGAATTGAGACAAACCGGTTGTAATCATAAAAGGAAAGATAGGAAATTTACAGGTACGTGGGTTGTAGACGAAGTCAAAAAAGCTGTTTCAAAAGGATATATTGTTCTTAAGATTTATGAAATATGGCAGTATGATATAATGCAGTATAATAAAGATAAAGAGTGTGATGGATTATTTACAGAAGATATCGATACTTTTTTAAAAATTAAAACAGAGGCTAGCGGTTTTCCGAAAGATTGTGTAACTGAGGAGGATAAAAATAAATATATTGAAGATTACGAACGCGCTGAAGGAATATGTTTAGATAAAGATAAAATTAAATATAATTCGGGACTACGCTCTGTAGCGAAGCTCAGTTTGAACTCTTTATGGGGAAAATTCGGGCAACGTGAAAATTTAATGCAAACTGAAATTGTTACAACTAGAAACCGATTAATGGAGTTATTAACAGATACTCAGATTGAAATTTGTGGGTTTTTGCCTGTGAATGATAAAACTTTGTATATTAATTTTATAAACACTCGAGAGGCTATAAAACCATCCCGGACAACAAATGTTGTTATAGCAGCATACACGACAGCGCAAGCCCGTCTTAAATTATATTCTTATTTAGAAAATTTGGGCAAAAGGGTGTTATATTGCGATACAGACTCCTGTATTTATGTTTCGGCAGACGGTCAATACGAACCACCGACTGGTAAATTCTTAGGGGATTTAACCGATGAATTAGAAAAGGAAGGGGTAGGTAGCTATATTACATCTTTTGTAACAGGAGGGCCTAAATTTTATGCTTTTATAATACGTAGACCTGACGGTTCGACTGCAGAGGTTTGTAAAGTAAAAGGTATAACCTTAAATTTTTCTAACAGTCTTAAAATTAATTATAAAAATGTTAGGGATCTTGTGACTGGTAAAAGAAGAACACCTATAGAAGTACGTTTCAATGCTATACGTAGAACATGTTTTCATACCGTAGTTACGAAAAAAGAAAAGAAAAGAACATATCCGCAATTTAAAAAACGGCGTTTTAGAAATAAGTATACAACTCTGCCTTTTGGGTATAAATTTTAGCCATAAATTAATATTGTTATATTTTAGAATAAAAATTATGTATTTTATTGTGTTTTTAAAAAATAAACTATTATTTGTGTTTAAAAAAAAAAAAAAAAAAAAAATTATATACACATATATGTGATTGTATTAAAATTAAATTAAAATAAAAACTCTTACTGATGTATTCACGCATGCCTATTTGTTTATTGTTAAATTAAAACATGTGTAAATATCTTGATACCGTTAATTTATCTACTTATAAGTATATTCAACAAGGGTGTCGTCAGTACCACTACGGAAACCGTCTTCTGCAGAGGTATCACGATTAGCTATCATAAATGGAATTAATTATAGATATACAAGGCCTAACTAACGATCAAGGTGGTTTTGTGCCCAAAGAAATCGCTATAATCAGTGTGGATAGTTCAATACAAAAGCATTGGTTGCTTAAACCGTCTTTTTCCGATAGTCAATTATTATCAAAAACACGGAAAACTAATTATTGGCTTACAAAAAATAAACACGGTATAAGATGGTCTGACGGCGGTGTTAACTTATCCGATATTTTTGACATTTTTAAGTTTTATTGTGAAAAGGCTCACACAATTTACGTGCGCGGTAGTATTAAATTGAAATATCTTGAAACATTATTACGTAGGGAAATTATTAATTTAGAAGAAGAAGAGCCAGACGAATGTCCAAGCTTTAAAAACTTAGAATCAGGAGACGTTAATTGTGGATTTCACGGAACAGTTAATAATTTAGCATGCGCGTTAAATAATGCGTTGTCTTTGCAAAAAGCAATTTTGAAAAGTCGTATGGAGCCGTTTATAATATAAAATAAGTGAAAATGCAAAAGGTCAGCAAATAAGCAGCTGGTTATCTCAATAGTGCCGGATCATCACCGTAGGAGACGTCAACAAAACAGTTAATATACGACAGTTAATATACGAACTGTAGCTTAGTATCATCTAAAGTGCCCTGTAAAATGTGTTACTCTAAATGTGAAGAGACTGTTCTTCAAGAAGAATCAGGAATATTACCTGTAATAGAGGTAACCATAGAAGATCTTGAAGCGTTTCGCACATTATGGCCTCAAGACCCTCTTTTTCGGATATTACCTCCTAGGTTAAATGAAGAAACTATCGTATGGTTATCTCTATGTACACGATTGGTTAGACAGGGTCAGACTTATCTGGAGGTATGTTAAACATGGTGTTTGCTAAAACATGTAATACACAAATTAACTTCGTTATTGAATTTGTCAATGTTGCAGTTTTTCATGAGTTTATCGAGGTCTGTATTCGATTCAGCTATGAGGTCAGCTCCTGACGCTGTGTGGGAAGCTCTTGTCCCTCTTCGGTACAGCAGTTAAGATGACGGAGACAACTCTGACGCCCGCCGGCACGACCGTAGCGGCGACGGAGACAGCAGCATGGGTGAAGGCGCACACACACAAATCAGCTGCTGATCTCCATGATTTTAATATTTTAAAATACTTTATTCGAAAACATATATTATTTTGCACGATATTTTATTCTTGTAACTACAAGTATGAAGGTAGTTTTTAAATAAAACATAGAAACATACTTATTTGTTAACTTATTTATATATGTCGTAAACCCGTGTAAAATTAATTTAGTATACATCATGGATCCTCGATGGAAACACCCGTGGACTTCGATCGTTTGCGGTCCTACGGGCTGCGGTAAAACAGTGTTTGTAAAAAGATTTATTAAACATCTTTTTCAAATGAGCGATACAAATTTTGCAAAAATAATATTTCATTACGGTGAATGGCAGTCAAGCTATGACGAATATATAAATTGCAAAAATATTGAGTTTCGTGAAGGTTTACCCGGCAGTGAAGATTACAGTGGCGATAAGACGGTTAAATTAGTCATTATCGACGATTTAATGCGAGAAGCTTCAAACAACACTGTGATAGATCTTTTTACAAAGGGCAGCCATCACAAGAACTTAAGCGTGATTTTTCTGACGCAGAACATTTTTCATCAGGGGAGGGGTCAGAGGGATATATCGTTAAACGCCAATTATATTGTGATTTTTAAAAATCCTCGCGATAGATCGCAAATACAACATCTAGCCAGACAAGTTAATCCTGAAAATACACGGTTTCTGCAAGAAATATATTATGACGCTACATCTTCACCGCACGGTTACTTACTACTAGATTTAAAACAATCAACACCCGAAAACTGCCGTTTTCGTAGTTGTATTTTTCCCGACGACCCTCACCAGTACGTATATGTACCTAAAAAAAATATAAATTATAAAACTAGCCATAACGATGCACCAGTCCTTCACTGATAATGGGTGCGAGCACACCTATCCAGAAAAAGCAGCTGCGTGTATTACAAGCGTTGTGTTACCTTAGTAATACACAGCGCCAGGCTGTATTGCGTAAAGCAGATCCTGCTTTGATACGTTGTATTTGCGAGTGCATATTAAACATACTACAGGGTACCGTCCCATTGTCACCCGAATATAAAACAAAATTAAAACGCCACGTTAAGCTTTTAAGAAAATTATCATCAAAAGGTAGTAGTTTCCAAAACAAAAAGAAAATAATTATACAAAAAGGCGGCTT
The DNA here is from genome assembly GCA_018835575.1 of Cotesia chilonis. Taxonomy (NCBI): domain Eukaryota; kingdom Metazoa; phylum Arthropoda; class Insecta; order Hymenoptera; family Braconidae; genus Cotesia; species Cotesia chilonis. The sequence continues at coordinate 167,733 of RJVT01000157.1, forward strand.
TCTACCTTTGTTTTTAGCTCCTGTTTTAGGAGCTCTAATTTCAAATTTTATTTCTAAATAAATTTAAAAAAATATGGAACACGCCCGTAAAATGGTATTAGTACCTGAGGGTAAACTTAATGAAAAGATCAGCTCAGAAAAAAACGAAGAGTGTGCAAAAAATAAAACGTGCTTGACAAGCGGTACAGTGTTAACGCGTCTCGACAATGAAATGTATGAGATTTTAAATTCTTTCGGTAGATATAATACAGATCGTGAAAAATGTCAAGCTTACTTACAAGTGCTTGAGCGTTATCTTAGGTTTCTTGAATATGAAAGGAAACCTGTTATAGGTAGTAATATAGAAGAAAACGTAGTTCAGCAGGAATCGTCTTTCGAAAACTCCTCTCAAATGTTAGACACATCAGCAGAGTCCGACGAAAGTTTAATCCCTCACCATTCTTCATACGAAGTGATCATAGATAATTCAATTATAGAAAGCGTGCCTAAAAAACTCAGAAGTAACTGTGCACGTGTATTGAAACGCTTAAGAAAGGCGCCGGCAGCGCTAATATCTTGGGACGAAAGAGGTTGTGTTACAATCAAAGGTCGAAAAATCCCCCATTCTAATATTACGGATCTCGTAAACGATATAATACGTCCTAGAAGACAGGCAAAGGCTATAGGCCGTCAACAGTTTGCTAAAGTACTGCAAACATTAAATAATAATCTTAAAAAGCGGTATGAAAATAATAAACGGGTAGCTGTCTTAGCTAAACGTAAGCTTAAATACTCTGTCGGCGACTTGGTGCGTATCAGTAAGGCGAAAGCAGCGTTTACGAAAGGTTATGAGAGTGGTTGGAGTAGTGAGATTTTTAAAATTTTAAGAATTTCCAATTATCGACAGCCGGCGGTTTACATACTGATCGATTTGCAAAACGAACCTATAAATGGTATATTTTATGAGGAAGAGTTATCTAAGGTGGAATAAATGGCTTTAACACGTGATAATTTTTACATAGTATTACCTAGTAATAGCAGCATGCAATATTTCCCTGATAATTCAACAACACGTTTTATCACTAGACTGCCTCAACCGCTAGATCTTAACGGCTGTTGGGCGGTTGCTTTAGTAGAAATCCAGACACCTATGACAATATTACATGTACCGAAAGAATTTGCAAAAGCTATGTTAACCGTCGAATACTTAGATTTGGAAGAGTCTAATGCGATAATCGACACTTTTTCTTTTACCGACAATATACCTCATGGCCAATATCAAAGTCTAGGAAATCTAGTGGATGCTCTCAACAAACTCAAACCAATTTCTGACCATTTAAATTTTACTTATAATGTTGGAGGTTTTATAAAAATTTATACTGTATGCAAATGTGAAAATGCAAGACATACGCTGGTATTTAGTGAAAGACTCTGGAGTATATTAGGTTTTGAAGAAAATATATTATCAAGAGTTATATCATCTGAACAGGATAATTGTTGGGGGTCTAAGCCGGCTTCTTTATCACAAGCTATACCTGGGAAAATATTTATCTATACAGATATATGCGAGGGCTATATAACAGGTGACGTCCAGACACCTTTACTACGAGTGGTCCCACTTGATCACGACCAGTATAATTACGGCGCAACCAAAATTAAAACTTTTTCACCAGGACAATACATACCTCTATTACGTAAAAGTATGACCACTATCGAAATCGATATAAGAGACGAATATGGCAAACCAATACCATTCGAATACGGGACGTTGACGGTGACGCTACATTTTAAAAGGTGTTTTTAAAATAAACATAATGGTTGTCTATGAAATACAACAATATGGCGACGGTTCACGTAATTATTCAGGCATCAGCCATGTTTATGTTGGATCGCCGTATCAAAAAGGTCATGGTATAGGTAGTTTCTTAGGAGGATTATTTAGAAGAGTATTACCTTTCTTAAAGACGGGTCTTAAAGCTGTAGGAAAAGAAGCTTTGAGGTCTGGTGTGAATATAGCTACAGACGTATTGGATCATAAGATACCTGCTGAGGAGGCTTTCAAAACGCGCGTGCGTGAATCAGGTAAAAATTTAAAACGGAAAGCCCAGCAAAAAATTGATAGTCTTATGAGTGGTTCTGGTTACATATCCGGTCAGTTAGATTTGTAGACGGTATGAGCCGTACGTTGGCACGCTCAAGAAAAATTTCTGTCAAAAAAAGACGTGTTGTAAAACCTAAGGCGAGATCTAAAGTGAAAAAAGATAAAACTAAACGTAGAATTAATAAAAAGAAAAATATAAAAAAAAAGAACAATAAACAGCGTACAGTTGCGGACATTTTTTCATAAGGTTTTTTAAAATGTCGTTCTTACATGTACACTCGTGCGAGTGCGCTAAAACCGAATTAGAATTATTTTCCCTACCGCCGACTCAGACAACAATTGAGAGTGGTCAATGGATTTATTATAAGCCAATTTCGTCGTTGGCTGATAATTCACCCATAGAGTTTGTTGTTCAAGGACAGGGTGATGAATACATCGACCTAGCACATACGATGTTGAAGCTAAGTGTACGTATTATTCGGAAACAGTCAGTTACTGCAGCGACTACGCTTCCTAAAGTAGCGCCGGTTAATAACTTTATGCATTCCATGTTCAGCCAGGTTGATGTATTATTTAATCAAAAACCTGTTTCAACACTAATAATTTATACGCTTACCGTTCATACATTGAAACATTATTGAATTATGGTGTTGATGCTAAAACATCACATTTAACAACAGTAGGATGGTGGTGTGATACGCCTGGAAAAATGGACAGTTTAGACGATGAAAATGTAGGCTTGAAAAAACGCCGTGAGTTATTGACATGCGATAAAACTGCTGATTTTATCGGACATCTACATTGCGATGTTTTTAATCAAGAAAGATTTCTTATAAACGGTGTTGAAATGCGTTTACGTTTAACATGCTCTCGCGACGCATTTTGTTTAATGGACGGTTCCCCCAATGGGTGCGTTTTTAACATTGTCGACGCTAATTTGTTAGTAAGGCGTGCAAAAATTTCACCAGGGACTCTTTTATCACACGCTCGTATGCTAGCTAAGACAACAGCTAAATACCCGCTAACACGTGTTGAGGTTAAAGCTATCTCAATGCCTGCTGGTGTACATGGTGAAACTATGGACAACATAATTCATGGCCAAATACCGAGGCGTTTAATCATAGGTTTTGTTGATAATAAAGCTTTCAATGGTGACGCTACGATGAACCCGTTTAATTTTCAAAATTTTGGAATTAACTACTTATCATTATACGTTGACGGTCGCCAAATACCGTCAAAACCTCTTCAACCCGATTACGGGTCACGTATGAATTACATAGACGCTTACCACACACTGTTTTCGGGTACAGGTATCCATTTTTTGAACGAAGGAAACACAATAGACAGATTTGAGTACCCTAACGGTTATTGCTTATACGTTTTTGATTTAACACCCGATTTATCAGCTAATAGTAATACACATTGGAATTTGATTAAACATGGGATGGTGCGTATAGAAGTTAGATTCGACAAAGCTTTAACAACAACCACAAACTGTATAATATATGCAGAGTATGAGAGTGTTTTGGAAATAGACGCTTCTAGACAAGTAACTATAGATTTTGCAGGGTAAACGCCTAACGCCTGCAAATAATTTCAGTAAGTGATAGGAAGCTGTCATGTAAAGATCGTTATGTCGTCTGTAGTTATATTTATTCAAGGTTTCGTTAATAACGATCGTGAGTTTTTACCTAAAGAGATAGGTGTGACGTGTCTTATTAACGGTAATACAGCTCACTGGATTTTGGTTCCCGAATTTTCGTTTAACCATCTATCAGAAGAAAGAAAGCTTGATAATAACGCCTTAACACGAAAACACGGTCTTGAGTGGTATGATGGTGAATCGTTGACAAAGTACGTGCATACACAGTTACGGCTTTTTTGTCAGACTGCTATGAAAATTTACACATACGGTAAAACGCAAAAAACGTACTTAGAAGCACTACTTTGTAGACCTATTATAAATATCGAGGAATTGCAAGACCATCCATCAGTAGCGACGTTACACCAGTCGCGTTTGACTTGTGCCTTACATAGCGTATTAGAAGCTAGAAGAAATAAAAGTTTAGCGTATAATCAATGCGCATTATCTTGTGCAGATTTGCTAAAACAGTGGTTAAATCAAAAATCAAATATCAATACAACGTCTGCGGTTTCTTGTCCTTGGAGTTGCCAGGCGTGTAATGAACACGGTCCAGATATTGAAAGCTATTCAGTATATACCATACCACACGATCGGTGTATATCCAGCGGACAGAATTCCGAAAATTTGGCATAAACCTGCAGCTTTTGTTGTGAATACCGATGGCTGCAAAAAACCAGGACAGCACTGGGTTGCCATGTACGTCGATAGAAATGGAAGAGGTTGGTACTTCGACAGCTATGGATTGCCCCCGTATGTTCCTCAACACCTTAAAAGCCTCAAACATAATTGTAGATGGTTCAGATACAACAGTAAACAACTGCAGCAAGAAGATTCGCAAGTGTGTGGCCAATACTGTGTCATGTTTTTGCATTGTATGTCTACTTATCCTTCACTTGATAAATTTTTATCTATCTTTGACGACAGACATGACAGAAACGACGAGATCGTCGAAGAATACTACAATACGTTTATGAATGTAAAACAGAAAAAACATAGAATGCCTTATGTAAAATGTAACATTATAAATAATATTCAAACATGTACTTAAGTATTATACTTGCTTTATAATTGTAACAATAAACTTAAAAAGGACAATATTTTAAAACATATATATGAATTATTCGAAACCTCCTTAATTTGTATTATTCTTGAATTTAAGATAAGATGAATTTAACATAAGTTTATTCATTTTTTTTTTTTTTTTTTTTTTTTTTTTTTTAATTAAAACTTCTGTTAAAACACCGCAACAACTATACAAAGTATTGTTAGATATAAGCAACATTTTATTTCACAAGCTGTCATTGTATACCTATAGGTAATTAAATCTTTTATAAACCTGAGAGCTGTAGGTCAGATTATTATCTTATAGATAGCTGGTCATCATAATAAGTATTTAAAGAGTTATAAATAGATCTCAAAGCATAATAAGCATGGATTCTTTTTCACCTGTCTGATAAAACACGGGGGCATTTTCACAATTATATATATATATATATATATATATATATATATATATATATATATATATATATATATACTTACAGACACCCATGCAACCGTTTAAAATCTTAGAACGGCGTAAAATTAGAAATTATTAATAAAACAGCAAAAGGTAAGTAAGCTTTTAATTCATGCAAACTATATGAGGCGCTATGTGTTTACATGTCTCTGTAACACGGTCATATATATATATATATATATATATATATATATATATATATATATATAGATATATATATGTATATATATATAATATATATATATATATATATATATGCATGTATATGTATACAATCAAATGTACAACCGCTTGCCCCACCAGGGCGCCGCGAACCGTCCCCACCGTGCGCCGCGAGCTACCACCACTGGGTGGTGGGGGCCGCCAAAGTTGCACCATACTGCTGATGATGTTAGTAGATAATCTAGGGGGATATGACGCACTGAAATTTCACATCCTGCAATACTGACCGAGTTGCGCGATGTATGCTATTTACCGCTGTACTGACTGACGTCAATTTCTGTGCATTATTTCGTTAATCTTTTGTTTACCTACTAATTAACTGACTGTAGTCTATATCTGTCAGCAATGTAGGATTTTTTGGTCTACCGTTGATAATAAGTACATCATCTAATGATGATTTATATCAAAAGTAGGGCATTTTATCTGCCGTTGATAATAATTACATCATTTAATGACAATCTATTACGGTAATGTTAGATATTGTCTTATCTACCGTTGATAATAATTATATCATTTAATGATCATTTGTGTCGGTAATGTAGGATATTTTTCATATACCGTTGATAATAATTACATCATTAAACGATAATTTAAGCGTTATCTTAATTTTAATACCATATCCTGAATCTTCCTTACCTACTCATGTTCCCAGGTATATGAACTACAGTCAGTAAAAAAGTAGGTAAAACAGATTAACAAAATGAACCAACTATAGTCTATATATATATGGGAGCTGTTCTAAAGATAGATTGACTCATCACAACATCGTGGAAACCATCGGAACTAGAAACTTGAAATTTGGTAGGAATATTACGTTTGCCATGTAGAGGATTGCTAAAAATGGATTTTGAGAAATTCCACCTCTAAAGGGGTTTGCGGGGGCGTTAATAATGAAAAATTTATATTTTAAAACTATAGCTACTATCGACTCTAAATTTAGTAGGATTCTTTTGCAAAAGATGTAGAAATATTCAATGAACGAATTTTACGATATCTCACCCCCCACAGGAGTTTTCGGGGGTGGATATTGTTATGTCCAAGGGCATTTTTAGAGCGGTCGCGTAAACGGTGGAGGTTTGGACTAACAGTTTAAAGAATACGCAACGAAGGTTTTAATTCCGTTGTTTTAATTATTTATGTGGGACGTTTTCGAGATACGAACTTACCACGCCTTCGTTTGAGACTGACGGATTTTTTTTGAGAGTAGATGTACTTACTGTTACAGGGACTTTATTGATGGTCAGATCCGTGGTTTTATGGCAGCTGTTAGCGCCTGTTCCTTGATTGGGCCCTTTGGTTGATTCTCGCAGCGGATGGAGTAGGATGGATTTGGGCTGCTTATTCTAAGGGGTTCTTATCTTATGAAAATAACGAACTTGAATGGAATTTCACTTCTTTTTAAGATTTATTTTAATAAACACCTAAACTTTTACACTTTCACAAATGTTATTTAATCGAAATTATATTAATGAATTTTATTTATTTGAGCTAACGTCCTCCAGTCCCCCGTAGGGTAAAGTGCGCAAATTTAGCTTTAAAAGATATTATACTTATTGACCAAACTCTCGTCTAAGTGCAGAGCAAATTAGAACTTTGAGAATCCCGACTCGTAGATAATTAAAGCTAATACGTGGCCTGCCGGTTGAACCGAGTCTGAACTCGTCTTAAGTGCAGCGCAAATTAAGATAAGGGACTTATACAAGGCACGGGCCCGTCAACTAAACGCGGAAGTCGAATTAATTGAGCAAAGACGAGGCGTTGGCTGTTGATCGCCTTTTTAAATACTCGCGGTGCTGAGATTGTAGAAGTTCCCGCTTGTCAACCAGCAGTCGCGTAGCTTATATTTTATTGTGGCTTTCGCGCATGGAGAAGTCTTCCATCTGCGCGGGTGATTTAAAAGAAAGAAAAATTTTGGGGTGGACATAACAATATTAACAATGAAAATTTTTAATTTTCAGGCTATAGCTATTACAAATTCCAAATTTTGTAGGGATTTTCTATAAGTGATGTAAAAATAATTTATGAACAAATTTCACTATATTCTACCACAGCGGGTTGCGGGGGTAAGTATTGTAACAGGGTAAATTACCCTAAATCGATAAGTCGCCGGAGATCGATAATTAGTCGACTCAGCACTGGCGCGCCCCGATCTTTGGGGTCTTCCGTGTAGTAATTAAGAGGGGGGGGGGTAAAACGGGTAAGTGTTCAAAGCCGGTGTCAATCTTGGAGACAATATTCCTAACATTCTCACTGTTACAGGAAACTGAAGTTGGAATTGAAGACGGATCCCCGGAGTGGAAGGAAAACTAAGCAAAAAATACCTAGAGGATTCACCACGTTAAAGAGACATCGTGAACAGGAATTGAGTCAAATACTCAGGTATTTTCTTTTCATTCCGTGGGTGGAAGATAGACCGCGGTTTGTACTCGGTCTATCATTCCTCTTCTCCTCTTAATAAAATTAAAATTTATATATAAGTTAATTGTGGAATAATTGCTAGTTTTGAATTTGGTGATTTTCTTGGGGGTTTATACCCGAAAATCTCTCAATTGACCTTGCGGGAAAATTTAATATCTGAGAATCATCAATTAATTATTTAATATCCGAATATTTCGTTAATTTTATTGTTGTAATTTTTATAACAAATTAACTTAGTAAAATTGATTAAATTTTGTCCTTGGAAAAAAATCGACAAATTTTGATTCGTGGAATTTAAGTCAAGTGTCAGATTTTGTGTCGTAGTAAATTCCAATACCCAAGGTCAAGCGAAACAGCTAGCAAATATTTTAGCAGTCAAGGTGAATTATTTCAATTGTCTCAAATTTATAAGTGATAAGACTAGAAGAAGATTATTGACAGTATTTTATTTAAGATTACTATTAAGAATTAATTATATTGAATATTTTATATTAAGAAAATTATTGAGAAAATTATTAAGAGTTAATTATTAAGAATATTTTCTATTAAGAATTTAATTAGCAAGGATAATTATATTAGGAAAATTATTAGTTGAGATTATTATAGAGCAGAAAATTATTAAGTAGATTATATTAGGAATTTTTATTGAGAATTTTATATTGTAAAATTATTTTATGTCGTGAGAAATTTAGAAAATTTTAGGGATTAAGTCCGTGATTGATTAAATTAATTTTACTGAATTTGATAATTATCGACGTGGATATTAAGTCCAAGGAATTATTAAGTGAGTTAAAGTTGTCATAGTAAAGGGTTATAATTAACAAAAGTTAATTCAAGGCATAAGCCTCTGGTTCTATGGAGATTAGTTCAAGGTTAATTGGAAATTGATTGTTAATTGAAAATTGTCGTTTTATTAAATACTAATGATTGAATAGTTTATTGTAATAACATTGTAATTATAATTAAATTAAAATCATTTTTAATTTAAAATAAAATTCAATTAAGCGAAGTGTGGGTTATGTGTGTGAAGAATTGTACGGGTTATGTGTGATAGAGAGTGTTAATAGTGTTAAGTTCGGTAGTCCGTTGGACTTAATTTTAAGTTAAAGTGTGTAAAGTTGAGTTCGTTTTGGTAGTCCGGTGGACGTATAATTTTAAGCTTAGTTTTAGGACAGGTGTGGGAGACCGTTTGTTAGAAAAAGCCCATTAGGTTTAGGACAGGTGTGGGAGACCGTTTGTTAGAAAAAGCCCATTAGGTTCAGGACAGGTGTGGGAGACCGTTTGTTAGAAAAAGCCCGTCTAGTCATCGTTTCGTCGCTGGAAGCTTCGTTTGTAAATATCGTTTATTTCGCAGTTATTCTCCGCTTCGTTAGTTAATAAGTTAGTTATAGTGTGTGAGTGAGCGCTTAAATTGTTAAGTTTGTTAAATAATATTGTTAATAAATATTGATCAATTTTGTTAATTAAATTTTTATTATTCAACAGCACCTTCCTCCACTCTCTCTACCCTAAGATTAAGTTTTCTCAGCTCTGGACCGGTTCCAGGAACCGTGATTAAAAATCCCGGTGGCGCCCTAATAATTATATTGTTGTTTAGTTTTGTTGTTTATTTATTTAAAAATTAATTAGGGGCTAACCTGAGCAGGTAAAACTGTTACAGTATTAACGATGAAAATTTTTAATTTTCAAGCTGTAGCTCCTATCGACCTTAAATTTGGTAGGAATCTTCTTTAAATGATGTAAAAATAATTTTTGTACTGTAAATTATCTTATCATTAAATATTTATTTTGCTGGATCGGGATGTTGGAAAGAAGAAAGGTTGCTCACGCTAATTCGTGTTTTATCGTTTATTCTATAAAATATCACAGTTTTAACTTAATGAACACATGAACTCTTAAAACTATTGTAATTTGATAATTGATAATTAATATCAAATAAAGCGTGTACAATACTGTAGATTGAATTATACGAGAGTTATCACGAGTTGGCACCATACACAACTGTTAATTAATTTATTCATGAGAGCGCAGAATCAGTCATCTAAGATGACACTTGATTATTATTGTTTATTAATATGATGAGCTACTTTCGCTCACAATAAAGGGTTTATTATGACGCGACAATACTTATTTCGAGCGATAATGATGAGTGAGGATCGCGGAACCGAGTATATACGAGCACGGCACGGAACCGACTTGAACGGACTGCCTCAGCATACCCAAGAGCAGAAAAAGCCGAAACGCTTATAAGATTAAGTGCATGCCTGATGATTAGTGACATCACGTCATCCAGGTATGACAGAGACTTGAAAGTATGGCAAATGTTTTGCTGATGAGTCATGCATAACTTAATTATTAATCCAAGATATTATTTAATTTCTTGTGAGCGCTGAGTGTGTGAGTTGTTTGCATGAACCCGGGGTACAAATATAATCGAGGGGTTATAACGTACAATATATTTATGGATGGAGTACCGATGGAATTAATTATAATTAGATGATAAATTTGTACCTGTGTTTCCAATGGTGAATTCACTTGGTTACACACAATGATGATTGCAGTAGATGCACTTGTTGATTTTAGTTTTGAGCACGTGTAGGTATGCACCGCGTGTGGAGAACTAATGCCGGTTGGCGCGTAACCGTTTACGTGCCTCGAGGAGTTGACCATCAGGGTGCGCGTCAGTCGCAGCACCACTGATGAAGTAGAGTGCGGATTTATCAAATATTCCGGCGCGAACATTTGATATTTACGCAACATGTACAAATTTTACGATAGCTCACGCCACAGGAAGTTGCGGAGGTAGGTGTTAACAATGAAAATTTTTAATTTCTGAGGTGTGGCTCTTATATGCTCCAAATTTAGTAAGAATCTGCTATATGTGAGGTAGAAATGATCTAAGAGTGGCTATGACAATCTATTTCCAATATGAATTGCGGGGGTGGGTGCTAGCAATGAAAATTTTATCCTGAAAATCCTCCTAATAATGATCGAGGGGGTAGGTTAACAATAAAAAATCATCATTTCTAAAATATAGCTTCTAATAGCTGTAAATTTGGTACGAATCTTTTATTATTCATGAGGAGATTATCTCAAAACAGATTTCAAAAAATTCTACTTTCGATAGGCATTGCGGGGGTAAGTGTGTTAATATCTGAAATTTTAATTTCCAAACAGTAACTTTTACAGTCTCAAAATTTAGTTGGAATCATTGTGGATAATGTCAAGTTTAGCTAAGAATGGATTATCTCAAATTCTAACCCCAAAAAGTATTGCGGGGGCGTTAACAATGAAAATCTCTCATTTTAAAATAATAGTTTCTATGGACTTGGAGTTTTGTTGGAAGCTTTTATTTATAATGTAAAATTCATCTCGAATAGGATCTTACGAAATTCTTCCCCAATATAGGAGTGCGGGAGTGATAATTGTCAAAAAATTCATATTCTTCAAATACAGTTCCTACAGCTATAAAATTTGACAGAATCTTTCGAGAAACAGGAAATTACAGAGATGGCCTTCGAGGACAACTAATTTCAAATTTTTTTCTTCGTGTCAATTATTATTCATTTTTGTAAAAAAGCCACGCAAACATTGTAATGATTGCACATTGAATGTTACAATGAATATTAGCTGGAATAATTACATGGATAAAAGGTATATGCTAATTCGATGAAATTTGGAATTTGTGAAAGTCAAAACAATACTCTAATTAAATTTCAAGTCTAGATCTAAAAATATAATTTTATTCAATTCTAAATACAATTCTAAGTGCCCAGCGGAGCGGGCGGGTAACAGCTAGTAACTTTATAAAAACCCAGATACTCTCAAAGATCCCGGTCTATAAGCATTGATCGGCTTGGGCTAAAATAAAATAATTTAAATCCGATTCCACACATAACAATGTACTAAAATGTTTTAATAATTCATTAATAAAAACCAAATATCTGGAATTATAGGATGTTTAATTTTCATGAATATGAAATACTCTGAAACCTTTTATTAAATTATTTACTAAGCATTAAAATTTTTCTTTATTGAGCTATTATTTTTCATTACTTTCTCATAAGAAGTGATTGACAATGAACTTGCAACGAAATTTTTTAAATCATGGGTTTCTAATCAACTTGAACGTCAAATATATATAACTTGGAGTAACATGAATTTTTCTATAAAATTGACCGTCAAAGTTTTCATTATTCTTGATTAAAAAATCACACTAATTTAACGATAACTTTTAACAGATTAAAAGTTGGTTAAAACTTAGATTCAAATTGCGGCCGTAGATTAACGTTAAGTAACTATGCAATTTCAACTTATATTGTATATAAGTTTCACTGTACAAGTTTTGGAGTGAACTTAACATTAACTTTTACTAAGGTTTCTATACTACAAGTATTTGTATAGTAAGTGTGGCTATCACGGATATTGCATATTTTAGTTATTATAGCACAACCTGGTTATAAGTTATACGGGACGATCTACTTACTCTCAAGGCACTTAAATCTATGTATAAAATATTTCATGTAATTAGAAAAGAAAAAGAATTATAACTTATAACCAGGTTGCGCTGTATAATGCTTTCCTCACAACAATACCAACAGACATCACATCAAATGATAGAAAAATATAGAAAATATAAATTTAATTGATAATTTGCAGTAATTTTTAATACTTTCATTATTTAATTCCTAACATATCTTCCTTTTTCCTCTCTCTAAGTTTCAGAAATCTAAAGCTTAGAAAAGAATCAATATTAACGAGATTTGAAAATTAGTTTGCCAAAGAATTAGTTTCACTTCTGACATGTGTACTTTGTACGCACGCAATTTTTAACTTACCGCTAAGAAAATTGTAAATTTTCAAAAATCGGGAAGTTATTGGTTTCAACCCGTTTTTCGAAAATCGAGTTTTCATTGGATCTCGACGTTTCGAGGTCCTAGGAAGCTCCCCTGACTATTACCGCGATTGTGTATGTGTGTGTGTGTGCGTGTGTGTATGGATGTATCTAACCCTCTCATAACTTTTGAACGGCTTGACTGATTTTATCGCAATTGACGCCAATCGGAAAGGCTTGATTATACTTAGATTTTGAATACACTTTGAACTTATTCGGACCAGTAAATTTTGAGAAATCTCAAATAAGCTACAAAAAAAAGTTTTTTCAAATTTGGTTTTTTTGGAATAATTTTTAAATGGCTTGAATGATCAATTTAAAAAAGTTATCAGCTCTTAACATCAAAAAACCACGTCGATTGCCACCAAGCCGGTTACAATCGGTTGATTCGTTCGTGAGTTATCGTTGACGAAAAAAATCGAAAAAAAATTTTTTTATTATTACACCGAAATTTTAGGTCTAATCAATTTGTGTTTAAAAATATATCATAGAATTTAAAGAACTTTGTCGAATGCCGCCAACCGTGTGAAAATCGGTTCACTTGTTCAAATGTTATCGCGGTTTGAAAATTCACAAAATAGTGTTTCATTAAACTTCCATCAGACTTTTGAGCTCGGAGAGCTCAAAACTATACGAAAACTATATTTTTAATCTCAAAGAGCTCAAAAACATAATAAGTGCAATTTCGAGCGCTTAATTACGAAAGCAGCGGGAAGTTGCAAGGATGGCCTTCAGGGTCATTCGTTCTCCTAATTTTTTTTTTTTTAATTTTTCTCGACAACGATACCTCACGAACGAATCAACCGATTTTGACCGGGCTGGAGGCAATAAATGTGAATTTTTGACGTCTGAGAACTGATTAGTTTCTTTAATTGATCGGTATAGCGGTTTAAAAGTTATCTAAAAAACAACGAATTTTTTAAAATTTAATTTTCGAGATTTCTCAAACCTGATCGGCTCAAATTTTTTTTTATCTAGTATCAAAAATCTAAGGGCGATGAAACTCTTTAGAATACCGCTTAGTTTAATTAAATTGGATAAGCCGTTCAAAAGTTACGAGCGATTTACATACACACACAGACACATATGGGCCGTTCATAAATTACGTCAGAGATTTTGAGGGCTAATTTGACTCCTTTTTCCCTGATGTAAGACATCATAAGATTACGACTAGTCCCCCTTCTCCTTGACAAGAAATTTTCGTAAGAAGAGGATATATTGATAAAATATAACTCCATTTATTCTGAAAATAGACTTTATTGCAATCATACTACAATAAATATTATTAACTAACTGTAATAATATTAATCTTATTAACCTATCACAGTTTTGACCAGAATAAGTTCAGTAAAACCTAAGGTGTTGAAAGGAATAGTTAATAAATCAAAACTCTAACTATTATTTACCCACGGGCTAACTAACCAGTCTGATATTGATTTAATTACCGGAATGACTGGTTCGTTTTGATCTTCTTGAGAATCTTCCAATTTTTCGATATCAATATCTTTATTGTCGTACCATTCTACATCATGAGTATTATCATTGTATGATTTGAGACACAGCCTCTGTCCAGCTCGACGATGCAATAATTTAATCGGTTGTACATTCTCAGTTCGAGCACACTGATACTTGTGAGCTGACTGACGATGGATTTTCATATTTTTATTTGATGCGAAGTACAATCCATACGTTAGACATGTACACGCAATTAATTGAGTTTGAACCGTAGGACAATAAAAGTCATACGGTGTGAAAATAAAATCTGGACGGCTAGGAATCTCAATGTCTAGAGATAATTGCACAAATAAAGGACAAAAATTAGCATTTGTTTGATCTTTTGGAAGTGGGATATCTAAAGTTCGCGCTTGTTGAAGAGGATAAGGTGGTGGAATAAATCCATCTGGTAAAATCATTCGCAAATTACTCCTCAATTTCCCACAGCATTTCAATTCTGTGCATTTGCTAATTTGCAATAAATACTGAGATTCTCTTATATGTCGGTAGTACCAATCGGGAGTCTATTCTGCCAGGCTTACATCACTATTATCATGACCAGGTTCTATATATTCAGCAACAACTGATTTATCATCAATCATCAACTTACTCTATATTTCCGCTAAAATATCACCGGCCATTTTTGAGTTTTTGAGTTCAAGTTCATCATAAACTGTTCGTCGCTGATCATCAAGATGATTACCAAAAGAATCACAAGGTAAAATAAGTCCAGATAATTGATGACTCATTGGAGCCATTCTCCGCTCTACTCGATTGAAACAACTTCGTCCTGGAGCATTCGTGATGATAAATATAGCATCAAGATCGAATTTACGAAAATGAGAAACGGCATGAGAGGTAACATGAGGAAAACGTGGATTTTCATCGGGTCCTCCGTCAACAGTCATGATTACAACTGGTTTTACACCATTACAGTCCGTTTTGGCCAGGGATTGGAATTCTGTTAGCTCTATAAGATGCTCTAAATCTATGCTATGAGTGTGCGCAGATGATGATGAATGTTTTCCTGATCTGATTGCAATGTACGGAGGCCCACTGTATGTCACTGCTTCAGGTCTGCCCATTCCATCAGCAGTTATTTCAATACCAGCATATACTGAAGGTATTAATTTGTGTTTTTCTGCTACAACCCAGTCGTGATCTGGTAGTCACACCCGATATTCCATATGCATCAAAAAAGGTGATTGTTTTTCTACAGCAGTTTTACCAATTGGAATGCGTGCTTTGTCATCCTGTGATATAAAGAAAACTTAAGCAGGTCCAAGCATTGAGGCGAGAGACTCGATAGCCCGAATAGATGCAGTACAAAATTTACCATCTGGATGGCTTTTGTGTTCATCATTTGTTGTTCTAGCTAATTTCACCGGGACTGTTACTACGTGTTTTTTCCTTCAATTGGATTAGAGCATCTAGGTAAAAGACGAAGATACGTAGCACTTCGTGATAGATTAAAACCTGACGCCTGTAGTTGTTTAACCAAATCATCTAGAGTTCTATAGCTTCTTACCATTTCGGTTCGGCGTCTCTCATCTGTGCCACCTCCAAAGCTTGCAATTTCCGCTAAAACTTTCAACAGCTCAGGTTGAGTTTCCACCAAACGAAGGCGACCAACTGTTTTATGCATATTCAATTGTTGTTTTACAATTGGATTCTTGATAACGTCTTTTATTAATGCCTGTCTTTTATTTCTGAAATTTTTTTGATATTAAGCGTTGCGTTTTTTGGTTTCAAGTATTCTTTTAGCTCCATCAAGGTCTTTTTGCATATTAGCGATTTCTTGACTGATCTTTAGCCCTCCAAGACCCGAATCCCGGCATAAAATAATTGTATTTAATTCACTCTCTATCACTAAAATTTTTTTTTCAATTGCATCTTGTGCTAGAGTTGGATGAGATGTTGATTGTGATTTATCAGGAATCGTCTCTTTTGGAATCAGTGTGTGTGTGTGCATTATCGACTTCTCTAATGCATAATGCCACAGAGGAATCTGTCGAGTTTTTGTCCATCAAAGCAAGGGGTCCACTAGATACATTTTGCTGTGAAAAGTAATTTTGATTATAGTTTATAATAAAAATCAAAATAACCATAACTAATAACTTTGTTTGAGTAGACTTTAACAGATAACAATTACTTAAAAATAATATTGAAACATTGATAATATTTTGAAAAAAATATACAGAAATAAAATGTCAACAAACCTGTTTAAAGAAAAACTGAGCATGTTGGTTTTTCTTTCTAGCAGCAAGCTGTTTTAAATCATTTATTTTTTGAGATATAAATTTTCTAAAAGCACTTTCATCATTTTTGAAAACTTTTTTGTTGTTTGTCCAGAATAAGTTTGACTCTTGTTGACAAACTTTTGGTGTTTTATCTGGGAAAGCTCCTACCCATGCTTTGAATAATAGTGGATGTAAATATTCAGACATGTTTGATAAAATAATTATTATGTAATTAAATAACGTATATTACTAAGATTTCACGTAACAGGGAAATCCCCGGTCAACGAGAACAACAATAGAATAATTGAAAGTCTAGAAGTACTGAGAACATATGATTTTTGTGAGATTCAATATCGAGTTAAAGAGATGAAGTACAGATGGTGCTATTCAATAAAGCCATTTTTTAGCGCGAATGTGGTAGAATTTTCAATTTCAAATCTCACGTAATTTTAGATTCTCTGTCCCCTCCCCCCTGCCCATAGTAAGAAGTTATAATATTCAATCAACACCCCCCTCCCCTTACGTAATTTATAAACGGCCCCATAGTGAATACATCGGGAGGATAGTCAGGGTAGTTATTGGTGGCCTTATAACGTCGAAAATGAAAACTCGACATTTGCAAAACGGCATAAAATCCATAACTTTCCGATCGTTTTAGCGGGAAGTTAAGAAATGATTGTTCCAAAAATTATTTTGGCTTTACCGGCACTATTAATTGAGCACTAATTAGTAACTTTTTTCAATTTCATCAATACCGACTTTAAAGTCGCCTTTCAGCTCTATGATTGCTCGTATCGTTATGTCAGCAGTAATCTACATTAAAAACCGAAGAAAAAATTTTTTGCCCTCCGGGCGAAAAGTGGCAACTTTCGTCCCACTGCGCTAAACAAAGTTGCCGCTTTCTGCCTTCGTCGGACAAAAAAAAGTATAAAGCCCTTGGAAGTAAAAAATAAAACCTCAGATCACATGTTTGTTGACCTCGGCTTCGCCTCGGCCAACAATTACATGTGGTCTGAGGCTTTTCTTATTTTCCTTTCCAAGGGGTGTATTATACTATTTCGAACAATCTGTTTTCTTATACAGCCTGCACTAATTGAGCACTAAATTATCAAATCATGTGCCTCTCGCAGCACCTGTATCATAGCTCAGTCACTAACGGTAGACTGCTAGCTTAATTAAAAGTTAGCAGTGTTCTCATTTTTGGTCCACCTATCACAGCACCAAATATCTTATGAGCACTAAATTAGCATTAAATGAGCACTAACCTCTTCAACACCCTTGTCCGACCTATCCTAGAATACTGCAGCATAATTTGGTCACCACATACTCAAGTACAAGTTAACAGGGTGGAAAGAATCCAAAGGAAATTCTGCAAATTTATAACGTACTATATGTACACAAGAGGCTCTTACTTGACCACAGAAAAAGTTTACAATAAATTCAAAATCAATAGTTTACTCAGTCGACGGCATGCGGCTGACATAACGTTCTTCTACAAGGTAATTAACGGCCTAATACTCTCACCAGAGATTCACGAGCAATTCGAGTTCACCAAACCTAGACCAGGGTTAAGAAATACTAGGCTGTTGATTACAACTAAGACCACGAGAAGTTACATCTCCCATGAGCCGAGAAATAGAATTTCCAATCCAGTCAATGAGCACTGCTCAAGTATTAACTTCTTAGAGGACTCTATGGGCACCTTCTACTCCAAGCTTAAAAATACAATATTAATGAACTAACCTACACATAAATTATTTAGACATCTACACGCGGATATAGTTTCTCAAGTTCCATTTGTCATATCTATCGCTTAACATTTATTTTATTTAATTCGAGTTTTCTTTTATTAACGATCTTGTAGTGCAATACTAATAATAATAAAAATTGAAAATTTGTATTTATATTATATCTTAAATCCCCATATATAAAATTATTTTAAACATATTTATAATAATAATGTAAATAGCCGATTGGCGTTCCGTATATTTAAAAATAAAAAATAAATATAAATAAATAAATTTTGATCTAGATGTTCGGTTATAATACCGGCACCTTCCTTCAAACTCGGGTAGGTTGTCTTACGTTTGAAAATTCTTTTGTGGTCTTGAAAAAGACCGTTGTGATCAAGACTACGTAGTAGTCTTGAGATGACTTGTAAGTCACACGCTCTTAAGGAAGAGCCTTAGTTTGGTCTTGAAAAAGACCGTTTTTACAGAAGTCCTGAGAAGGACTGATTTTACGACAACGGAGTAGCCTTGAGAAGACTTATTCTCACTCTCAAAATTGAGAGTGAGGAATAATAAGTTCTGAAAAGAACTGTTGTTAGATGTAGCCCTCAAAAGGGCTGTTTCGATGATGCTCGCTGGCAGCTCGCAGCTGAGATGATCCAAGTTGGCTCGATCGTTGAGTTGAGGATATACAAGCCTTGCACGCTTGATGTCCAAACTACTGCACTGAAGAGTAAGCCTTGCTCGCTTACTGTAGACTGTTGACTTTTTCTTCTTCTCCTTCTTCTTCTTCTTCTTCTTCTTCTGCTTCGCTCAGTAGGTAGAAGTGGACTGTGAGGCAGCTCTCCTCGCTGCCTCTTTTAAACAGTCTTGTGATTTGAGAGGGGATTGGTTTAGGTTAGTTCATTGGCTCGCTAGCTTCGATGGACCGCGTGGGGGTTTCGGAGGTAGCGGCCCAATAATGGCTCAGGATAATTTCCCACTATGATTGGGATTATTTTCTACTAGCTCTCTCGTTATGGTCCGCGCGTTTGTTAGTACCTGATAAAGATCTTGGCTACGACTGGCTTTTTCGTTATAACCAGTACGATTGTTAGTACATCATGAGGATCTTGACCATGACTGGCTCTCTAGTCATGGTCCGCGTGATTGTCGGTACCATGACTGGCTCTCTAGTCATGGTCCGCGTGATTGTCGGTACCATGACTAGCTCTCTAGTCATGGTCCGTGCTATCGTTGATGCCAATTGATGAATTTCAGGGTTTTTTCAACACTAGAAAACCAGTGATTCTGCCGACTTGACCTTTCTAGCTTTAAAGACGTCTGGTAGTGTAAATGTAATGTTATATTTTTCATTTTCTTTATGTCTATTGATATTAATTACATGAAATACTAATGGCTATTGAGATTTTGTTTAATTTGTTTTATAAGTTTTAAGATTTTTGAAAACATTTTACTATAATTAGATAGCCCAAAACTTGACGGAAATAGTAAGATTTAGTTTCTATTTAATGTAAAAATGTCTAGCTCACATTTAAAAGATGACAATTCGTTATTATCATCAAACATTCAATCGCAATTACCCGGAATACGCAATAACCGTTGTAATTTTCGGCATTATAGGACGATGACAATAGAAACACAAAAAATACACAAGGCCAAATTAGCGAAATTTTCATATGATTTAGAGATTTCAAAAATAGATGATTCGAATGTTGCAAGTTTTCTGAAAAAAATTCAATACGAAAGTCGTTCCGACAAAAAATTGTCAAAAAGTTACGTCAATGCAATATACTCGACACTCAAACTGTTGAATCCCTCTCTTACAAGAACTGCAAGCGAAATGGACTTTCCACGGAAAAATCGAAAGTTTTCTTCTGAAGAGTACTTGGACACTATTTCAGGTGTTAAAAAAGTAGTTGAACAAATGACGCAATTTACTAAATCATTCAAAAATATCGAAATACAGAAAGTAGAATCACGAAGAAAAATTGATACGATGATAGCTATAACAATGACTGCTCTAACTAACTTACGTACAACCGAATTATTGCAATTAGAACTAAAACATTTATATCAAATTGCTCAAGGAATTCCTATTACTTTGAAATTATCTTATAATAAAGAACAAATAATTGAAGTCTTGCTAACAGATATATTGACAGAGCACACATTTAAAAATATTATTAACATGGTTCTAAGTCGTGAATTATGGTGCAAGAATAGCTTCAACAGTGAGATTCAAATCAAACAATCCTGTATAAGACTCATTTCTTGTAAAAACGACACAATCAATAAAACATTTTCTGAATTATACGTGCAGATTAACAATAAGAAGCCAAAATTAACATTAGGATTGAAAAGTGTCCGTTCTCATAATTCAGCACGGATAGTAAATCAAAGAATACAAGCAATGATGGGTTCAGGTGATCAAACTATTTTTGAATCCAACATCAATAATTTTATCAGAGAAAACAGAACGCCTCATCAAGCATAATTAATAGAATCGTATTATTAATGGATGTGAAAATTATTACTTAATACTGATTTAAGATAAAGAATCAATCCGAACAAAAACAGTTTCACTGTAAAAAATTGCGCCAAGTCCACGTTCCTAAAACTCATCTCAATAACATTTGCACTTTACAAAAAACATAAGACTCGATTTAATAATTTTCATTCCCTACAAAAAAAAATACCAAGAAACCGTTATAATGTTGAAAAAATTAAAAAAAAATTTGTTGAAAATTTAAAAATTAAGAAAAAAATTTTTTTATCGTACTTGGCGCGCGTCATTAAGTACCCCAAATTTTTTCGGAAGAATTTCAACCCGAGAAAAAACGATTTCGCTTGAATTTATGTAATTATGTATAGTTATATAAACTATAACTATAACTATATATATATATATATATATATATATATATATATATATATAAGTTCAAAATTATTAACATAAAATTAATGATTTGAATTAATTGATTATAACCAACTTTTCCTGTGAAATTTTCAACCCAAAATAACTAATTTCTTGGACTTAATGTCCACGCCGATAATTATTAATTTTTGGTAAATTTTAATTTATTTAGATAAATAATTAATTCCTAATATAATTTTCGATAAAATCTTAATAATTTTTCTAAATTATAAAAATCGACAAAAGTCGAAACATTCAATTTTTTTAGCTAGAACATTCGCTAGCTTAGTTGTCTTTGACCTTGGGTGTTGGGAATTTACTGCGACACAAAATGTACTAACGCTCGACCAAAATTCCACGAGTAAAAAGTTGTCGATTATTTTTTAAGCAACGAAATTAATCACTTTTTCTTGAGTTAATTGTTATAAAAATTATAACAATTTATTCAACGAATTTTCTAGATGTTAATTAATTTAAATGATTAATTTTAGTAAGTTAAAAATTCTCCCGAAGTATGTAGAAAGAATGTATCCTTCAAGGTCGATTGAGTGACTCTCGGGTATAAACCCCCATGAAAATCATTCAACTCAAACTAGCGAATATCAAATTCTGATTAATTAAATAATCGTCGATTAAACGATCCAATTGATAATTAAATAGGAGAAGTAACCGAGTATTAAGTAAACCGCGGTCCACTTCTTTCCCACAGAGTAATAATTGATACCTTGACGAATAAAACGATGATCTAACTTTCTAATTGAGGATGAAGTCCTAGTTGTAGTTGGCTTCCTTCGTCTCGTTACTACTTCGGGGATCGGTCCTTCTCGATTTCCGTGGCACTATGTCTGGCGGTCACACTACTTCTCCCGTTTCCACTCCACGGCTCACCTATTTTAACCCAAAACTACCCCCTCCTATTCTCCCTTTAGGCCCGAAGATCGAGACGCGCCAGTGCTATGTCGAATAGTTATCGATTTCCGGTGACATCGATTTAGAGTAATTTTACCCTGTTACAAAATAGGCTAATATATATGGGCTGATCAGCTCTAATGATATAATAAATGATTTCATACATTGTTATATTTATAGATTTACTTTAGTCAAGTATACACAATTCCCCTATACGCAATTTTTTACAGTGAAACTGTTTTTGTTCGGATTTCATATCTTTTTGTTAAGTGTAATTAATGACTTGCCTCTTAATACAGTCCACTTGTAGCTTAAAGACATAAGTGTGCTAAGTTATCTGAGGTGCGTTCCACTAAGCGCTCAAAACGATCGCGCTACGCGTATTTAGATCGGAATATCGTCGTTTTTAGCGCTGAGTGAGACGCACCCCTAGTAAACCTTCTAATCTATCTACAGTGTATGTAAAAAAAATGCCGCGCACTCTAGTGTTTAGACACGCAAGTTCTACGTTATCTTTTTCCAACTGAAAGATTCCGTCTGTTGTAGGATTTCGTAAATTCTTGAATTATTTCTAATTCTGGTTTTATTTTCAATGCTATACAATTGTCGATTAACTGTTACGTTTTTTCGTCGAGTAAAAATACTAGTTCTCTGCTCTTCATATTGATTTTAATTTTTTTACTAGGCTAATGAATGATCAAGAAGTTTCTTTAATAATTTCCTCTAACCTAAAACATGATCCCAAAAATTTAAAAATTTTTGAAGTTATTCTTCTTTAGGCACGTTATGAAAAAATGATGAGGGTGAAATTTTTAGATGCGCGCGCATAACTGTGACACAAAAGCTGCATGTTAAAGTTGGCCACAGAATAGAATTAATAGCATATATTATTTTGAATGAGTAAATTAACTCATATATAGGCTAGTTGGAAAGTATCCAACGAAACATTATTATTTTAAAATGCGATAGAATTACCATTTAATACGAAATATATTATTCATATTAATATTAATAATCAATTCTAAAAAATGGTCAATTAAATATTTTAGTTTTTGTTAATCTTGATAGTAATTTTTTTCTAATTGATATTTTTTAAAAAATGATAGTTATTTCATGGAATAAAATATTAAAACTAAAGTATAAATATTGTAGTAGCTAATATATTTAGGTATCTTTTTATTGAGTTCATAATTTTTTAATAGAGACTTAATCGTTTTGTTTATCGAATATAGTAATTCTATCTATTATTGCATGGAAATCTAACTATTGCATTGGTCCTCATGATGGAACTTTTGAAAAATTTTGATATATTTCGACTCAGTTCATCGAGCTGATTCAGAAAATACATATGATTCAAAAGTTTATATTTGTATATATATATATATATATATATTATAACGAATTTTTCGACCTCGTGCGTTAGCGAGGCCGAAGTCCGAGATAAATAAATTTGGCCTACCTGCTTTACTATTGTTGGGCGCCAGGAGCTAGGCTCCACTCACGTCGTGTCCGGCTTACTCGGACCGAGACTCTTCGTCGGGGTGGGTGAATCCCACGAGATTTTTCAGAGACGAGACCACTTACCCTGGTATAAGGCGTCGTTCTCCCAAAAAAAAATTACAGCAATGGAAAATACAGCAATTAAATATCGTCCTGGATGGGTCGCACGACTCCGTCGTCCTCGGCTTCCACGTCGAATTGACCTCCGCGTCTCAACACGGTGTGATGTACAAAAAGAAATTTCCAACAATGGAAATTGCGTCGGTCACAATAGTTGACACAGCAACTCTCACGTCGTAAGCTATTGCTCAAAAGTATCGACAATCTGTCGCAAGAATATTTATAATTATTCACGTCGTCGTAATAATTACTTTAAATCAATAATTAACAAAAAAAACCAGTGTACAGCAACTGACAAAACCATCCAAGAAAAATCGCAGTGTAAAAGAAACCAAAAATATCAGCGTCCGTTTATTGTCGCGAGAACACGTGGAAGAAGGCAAACATGGCTTGGTTGTATCCCGCCTGGCTGCACTCCCTTCTCTCTGGGCCCTTGATTCTCTTGACGCTCCAGAGATGGCTCTGCCTGTTCAACTTTCCAATATCGACTTATTTGATATATTGGCTGGAGCATTGGCTCGCTCAACAGCCAGCTCGACAACTCTGCGCCTGCGCCACTCGTTCAGCCCCGTAGACTGACCAGTCCCTCGTTTGATCTTCGGGTCAGCTTTCCATCGTCGGTGATTCTCTCGGGGTTATCCCACGTCGATGATGCTCGTCGATGATCCTCTTCTCGGGTAAAATGGCTGTCGTCTATAGTACCGAACAATACTTCTTATCTTAAAACTAACTTATTATCTAACTCAAATGATCAACCGCAATTTAAATTTATTTCGCGCGCAGTTGAGCTTCGATCGTTTTTTACCCGCGCGAGGGCGACTCGGTCGCGGCGAATCCAACCAATGACCTTCCTCACAACTGGAAAATTTCTTTATTTAAAATAAAATTAAAGATAAATAGGAATAGCTGATTAACAGGTGACGCTAAAAGCGGCCTGTTGCAATATATATAATATATATATTATATTATATATATATATATATATATATTATATATATATTATATAATATATATATATATATATATATGTGTGTACGTCAGAGAGGCAGGAGTTATTGTTCGGGATTCGGTATTTTGTGATTCACTCATTTTTATTATTACAATCATTAATATTCACAATTACAAAAGATCAATTATTACGAATGAGTAGATAAACTCGTACAAGGTTAAGTTAATTCAGGCCGCAAAGAATATTAATAATATCTTGCGATAGACCGAGACTTAGGAAATAACGAATTCGCGATCACCAGGACGTCCGTTCGATCTCGATCTCAAAGCAAGACTGTCTTTTCAAAAACTATTCTCAAATAGTCTGCCTGCTGCACATTTCTCTTTTCCTTATTAATTTTATGATACCCCTATCGTCCTGGGATCCCGACTACGTTGACAACCATGTGCCTACCTAGGCCTATGCCTACCGCAATAAAACATTTTAGTTATATCTGCGTAATTCAATACAATTAATTACAACACTAATCAAGGAAGAAGGACCATCTTTGCAGTAAAACTTGTAAGTATCTAAAACAAGTTAACTGGCACACGTGGGAACTTCTGTTCTAAAAATTATCTAATCAATCTCTGCTAAAACAAAGACAATCGTAAATACGGGAGTGGAATATCCCAGGGCAGTGGACAAAAATTTATAACGAAATCCAGGCGACTATTTCTTATCCGCAAGGTTTAGTGGCCTGGATAATTAAATTTTTCAACAAAGTCAAAATTTAGTGTTTCAACGTGAATCAGTTTTATTCGAGTAGTTATTATTACGATCATTTTCTAGTATATCTATCGAATATTTACAATTACACAATACAATTTCTTCATAACCTATTTGTTTTAAAAATAAATTTTCGTTACTTATTTTTCAATAATTAAAGCACAGACAATTTCTTCATGACCTATTTGTTTTAAAAAAAAATTCTCGTCACTTATTTTTCAATTATTGACGCAGACACATCACAGAACAAATATAATTACGTTAATAAAAATTATGACGGCAAAAAATTTAATATTTTTAGTTGGTTTTGAAACTAGCCAAATCAGTCGTCGTAAACTTTCAACAAATCGCCAAATTTTAAGTATTTTTTTTTATAAACACAAGTATCTTAAACTAACCATTGACAACAGTGCTGCAGAAGTTGCAAAAAAAGTATTAAAAATATGGAGTGATTTCAATCTTCCTACAATTAAACTGGTTTCCGTTGTATGTAATATTAAACGTTTGTTTCGTGAGTGGAAAACTCTTTTGAAATCTCGAAAAAACGAAAAAAACTATTTAAAAAAAAAAAAACGAAAGAAAATGACTTTAATAAAAAATTAGATAAATTATTTAACATTTCTAAAAAACCATCGGAACAGTTTCTAACTGATAACCAAAATACTTTGTTGAACGAAGATATGAAATTCAGACATGCAACTGTAAATTCTGTATTATGTAATATACAACTCCAGAGCTAAATAAACCAAGTAAGTCACTTACAAAGATTCATATATCTCTTTTGTATTGAA